>MEHQ01003469.1:578729-616062 GCA_008828725.1 Saccharina japonica
AAGCCCATCGGAATTGCCAAACGTTTACTCAGTGTGGTGGTTCCGGCCCATGCATGTCGGGATTAACCACTACCAATCGACCACTAGATGCACGTGCTTTCGAGTGGTTTTCCGTCTCTCACGGCCTGCTCATATCGGAAACCCACCGCCATTGCCAAACGATTATGTGAAGGTGTTACCTACCGAGCTATAGGGGTAAAAGGTCGACCGACTACCCAGCCCAGCGTACTTGCTGGTAACAACCCCCCCCCCTCTGAACAGCGAAATAGGTGGGACGTAATGGTACCGTATACGACCTTACGTCGACCTACCCGCTTCGTTTCAATACCTGGGGAACCAGGGAGATACGATCTTCTGGACGCAGCCGCAAACGTTTCTACAAACAAATCATTCGAGATGATAATTCGAAGCCGTATCCTCGACGGCGTCAAAGGTGAAGGTGTCACCTACTGAGCTAGGGTTCGATACCGATCGATTACCCAGCCCAGGCTTATCCCTACAACACTGTAGGATGGCCCGCTCATATCAGATCTCCACGGAAATCGGCCGCCTACTACGTACTCTGCCACTTTGCCCATTTCCCCTCCGTTTGCCCGTCCGCTGTGGAAGTTAATGTGGGAGGATGGGTGGGGAAAAACAAACTAAAAAAGCGATGCCTGACGGTTCTGCGCCGCTCCCTGCTTGGCGCGAGACTCTATCCTGCTCGTGCCGGGCCCCGCCCAGTAGCTATCGGCTCTGGTACGTCGCTGCTCCTGCTGCTCTACGAGTACTCGCTTCCCTGTTCGAAGTACGTCTGTTCCTCCCTGCTTTCATCTATGGATCCTGGAATAATCATGTATCTCTACTATTACCCCGCCATAAACATCCCGTTGTTCCTGTGTGAAAAACCCCAACCGTTTGTCCTTCATTCTGATGGCATACCGGTATCTTTCAACTTTCTACGTACCCGTTTCCATCCAAACACCAGGTTGAGGTCTCAGTCAGGCAAAGACATAATATTATTTGTTTTGACGATTGATTGAATATTGAATATACAGTTAGCACCTGGCACGCGTCTCCTGTTTTGGCTAAGCTTCGTGGCTTCCCATGATGTCAACGTTGAGTAAAACGATGGTCTAAAAGCGTATCATTACGTAGGATTTAAAGTGGCATGCCTCGCTGAGCACAAACGCATGCTTTGAATGTTATAAATGTTCTGCGTAAGACAAACTACGAGCGAGCGTAGTCTACAGTAAGTGTTGACTTGGTATATGGTAATATGATGGTATTTGTATTATTATGTTCGCTATCCGACAACTTACATCATAATTACGAGGAGCTTCAACTTCGATGACTCATACCAGGGTACAAGGTAAACATTACCAGGCATCAAACAGAAGAATACATATACGAAGTGTAAACCGGTATTTCTACCCGTCGACAGCTAGCACATACATGCAGTGTCCGTGCTGATGCTGCATCCTATTGACAGACAGATAAACGTTCTGCGGTCACAAACTACGGTACGGAGACAACACATCGCAAACGCAGTGAGATTAGCCAATGCATTGCCATGCCAACGTACTGGGTACGAAAAGCACCACATACATACAACACAAGCCAGTAAACCAGACACATTACAGCAGACAAAACAGAAAGGGAGAAAAGGAAAAAGACAAAAGAAATAATAGCAACAGTAATACAATAAAATAAAATGAATGAAAGAACGGACGCGACCGGGCACCCGCCTTTCGCTTTACCGTACAAAGAAGAACCGCCGTATGTACGAATGGTCGTTTCGATGCTCTCGCACCTTGTCTTTTTGAGCGCCTTCGCGTACAAGAGCAGTAGAAACACGCGGTGCTGCTGTGAAATTCGAGTTTATTGCTGCACATACTCACCGACGCGCCGTTTTTAGACTCGGTTCTGGCTGTAACAAGCCAAGATGAGCGCACACACCGCAGGCTGCACGCGTTAAAACAAAAAAACGACGTTACGTTTTTGCTGTACGTCTTGCAATGGTCCGCCGCCCTTGTTCAGGGGCGGATGCAGCCTGCCTGTAGCCCTATTAGTTGTCCTGGTGCACGCAGCTGGACAACCGACTTGCTGTGCTTTTTGCAGTCCGGAGAGACACGCCTTGCCGGCAGATCGGAGAACAGAGTGCCGGCCACAAGGGCTCAAATGACGCCGGCATTGAATTAGGCCGGCAACATGTCCATGGGTTATCGCACAGACCTTCTATTTCGTCTAATCGATCGGTGGGGCAAAATGCCTTTGGTGTATATATGATACGGCGTCATTCTGGGTTGTTCGGTATGTTTGTGATTCTACGAAAAAAAAACGTGTCTAGAATTTTCCTGGAAGAAAACGTGTCTTTCTCGAATGACGACCGCTGTAGATAGGTAAGACAGTATACTTGTCGCTAGGAACTCGCGCAGCAGGATATTAGTAACAGTCGACGACGTGCCCCGAGAACCCCCTCTGCTCTCCCTCCTGGCGGTACACGCGCATGATGGCGCAGGCTATGGCAATGAGCATCTGCTCCACTTGCGTGAGGCCCTGGAGTTCTGGAGAAACACCCCTCGGATCCATGTCATTGGCGTTTCAAAAGGCCTTGGGCATTTTTCTATTTCGCTGGCAGCGTTAACAGCTGCTCGATGAAAAGCAATACACAGGAGCATAAGTAGTTGAAATTCAATATTCCTGTGTAGTTACTATCAATACACCAGGTGTATGTACGTCGCATAGTGGTACGTCTACTATAGAATTACACAAAACTGGTGATAATACAGAAGAGTAACAGATGGGATTTGGACGTGTGAACACGAGGGTCCCGGGTTCGAGACCGTGTTCACCTCCTTCTTCTTTTTTTCCGTTAGAGTTGCAGTACGTCTACTATAGAAATAAAGAAAAACTGATTATACAAACAACTTGGGCGAGTAGAGTAACAGTTGTGATAGGGATGTGTGAACACAAGAGTCCGGGGTTCGAGACCGTGGTCACTTCCTTTTTATTTTATTCGATAGAGTTGCAGTACGATACTATAGAAATAAAGAAAAACTGATTGTACAAACAACGTGGGCGAGTAGAGTAACAGGTGGGATAGGGACGTGTGAACACAAGAGTCCGGACTCGAGACCGTGTACGACTCCTACTTCTTCTTTGTATGTCAGAGTACAACGTAGTAGACAGATACACGAATACCTGGTATGAGAATATGTTAGAGTAAATCGCAGTAGACAGATAAAATTCTGAGAATTTGATGAAAAGTGCAGACAGATTCAACTGCTTAATCAAGTAAGAAAATGGTCGAGGCTATCTTGCGAGAGGCCCCTATCACGAGAGACTTGGTCAAAATTAGATACTCGAGTTCTATAATAACTGGATCGTCTGCCTAATACCCCTGGCCTGCTACTTCGATGACGAACAGTAGTGGAGCCCCGAGATGTCTGGTCCGGTGTTGGTAGCACCATATTCTCTGTCCTATTTTCCGATACCGTGGGGCCTGCTGCCTCGAAGACGGCCACAACGACTGTCGTCATCTTAGCACGCCCCTCCGCCACCTCCGAGACGATGCCTACGTCGTTGGCATCCAACATACCCCACACTGCCCTTCGCATGCATCTTCGCACGCATGCCAACGGCTCCTTGTTTCCGCCCGCCCCATCTTCCTCGAGGTGAACCAGATCCCTTACGATGCTTTCGTCATCGCTGAAGCGTACCACATCGACGCTTATCGCAGCAGTAGCGAAGACAATACTGTTGAACAGCAGCAACAACAACAGTAGTCAGTGGTATATAGCACGCAGCTTTGTCGCAGCCCTTGGGTGACGTCGAACTATTCCGAGCGCTCGCCGTCATCCGTACGCACGCGGGCCGACATGCTTTCTTCTTCGTGGAACTGGTGGATAACTGGAAGCATTTATTATGCTGGTAGGTCGAACCGTGCGCGTACCTCCCACAGAAGAAGCTCTCGGCCGACAGAGTCACTCGCTTTCTGCAGATCGATGTACAAGGGAACTTTCCTCTCTTGTCCGAGCTCTTCTTCTTGCAGTCGGCATGACGAACAACATGTCACACGTATGGTATGTATGTGTCGACTATTTGTTGATGGCGCCGAGCGGTAGCCAGCCGTGTTACTCAGGGAGTATTCCCCCAGGCTCGCGACACATTGCTCGTGGCGGGACGCGATTATTTTCAGCAACATCTTGCGTGCATGGTGGGCAAGCGAAATCCCTCTCTCTGGAGTTGTTGCAATCAGAGCGATCCTTCTTTTCGTGAAGGACCTTAATGATCGCATGCATTTCCATCGCCGGGGGTTTTCTCCCGCTCTTCAAACGTTTTCGAACGTTGACAACGATGTTGTGAAAAAGCACGGAAATATTCATTCGGGGTGGTCGAGTTTCACAATAATTCGGCCGGGAGTTTCTCGCCCTATAATACCTATTTCCAATTCGGCACAAAGATACAAGTAATAGGACAGTACTGCTACTATAATTTAGTACTCTGTATGTAGTATGATACTACTACTGTACGTACTGTGTACCCCTATATCACTTCCCCGTCATCTTGGCCACGGTGGGAATAGATCGATCAGTCGATGAGGGTGTGATCGAATTTCAGCGTACACCAGTATACCTGGCATATACGAAGTATATACGATACTCGTATACAGAGTACCGGCCTGCTCATAAGAAACCAGAAATCGGTTTTAGGCTGACTTTCTTATTTGAGAAAGGGGTGTGTCCCACACTAACTTCAGTGTAATAGCTGTCGACTTTCCTATTTCCCCCGTAATGTTTAGGCTGAGTTTCTTGTGGGGCGCTTTCTTATGAGAGGGCCGGTAGTGTATAGTACCAAGTTTATATAATATATACCACCAGTATTAATAGTATAAGTAACCCTAAAACCTGAAAGTCTGAAAAAATGACCGTTCCAGCATCGGCCAAACCAAACAGGACAACAAGACAACAGGACAGCCAGTCGGTGCTGCTGGGATATATAGGTACGGAGTACGTGAACAGCCTGAGGACATAAAACCCGTAAGTACGCGCGATCGAAGTATTACACTCAGCTACGATGAGTTTCGACGAAATCCTCGAGCTCACAGCTGTTGTTTTTTTTTCAATTTTTCTAATATAGGTAACCAGCCGGTCGCCCCGGTGGTCTTACAGGTAGCCACGAAGCCTATTAGCGTTGGATGTCGGGGGTTCGAGTCTCCTCGTATGGAGATTTTTATCCTCAAAAATGACAACAACTGCCGAGAGCGCATATTACAGCGTGGGTAAGCACAATTCGACGAAAGTTAACGAGGGAAGAAAGTGCTGAAATATTCTCGAGATAAAAATGAACGGCAAGAACCGTAGTGGGGGAGGAGAGAGAAGAGCCTACTTTGTGACCCCGAATCTGAGTTACGACTAGGAAGGAGAGATAAAGGAAGGGCGAAGATAATAAATGGGATGGATAAAAAAAAAAGAAAAAAGTACGGAGTACGTATCATACGTACGACGTACGTACTCGTACCCGATTTGCACCACCCCCTCGGGATGACGTGTCAATGTGTTGTCTCTGCGGTCTTGTTTGTTTGAGTGTTTGCTTGTACTTTTGACTTGTCTCTTTGTCTTTGTCTTTGTCTTTTTCCCTTCGTTGTTTTTGACCTTTTGCAGCTACACTGTTCGCAGGCCGGGGGTACATCAGTCACACGGGACCATAGTTCCCTTCCCCCGTATCATGTCTGCGTTTATAATCGGGGTGGAGGAATCGATTTGTTTGCCTGACCGGCGTGAACCCGGCACGGAACACCCCGACATTATAGGGGCACCAAGATAGAATCAGGGGGCGTGTACCCCCGATTGGTGATGTTGACTTTTCCATTTTTGTTTTTACCTTCACATAGCGTGTAGAGGGGAGCGGAGGGCTCCAGACTATCTGTTTTTGACTGGCTTTGATCGCTTTGCGGACCCTTCGGGTTCCATTTTTATTTCAGTATACCTTTTTTTGGGTAAGTTAGCCTGTGACCACGGGAATCGACCGGGTCAAGTGTTGGATTAGTACGGACAGATGGAGGTACTGGATAGAGAGACCGGCACGGTTTTTAATGTGAAGACAACAACAACAACAACAACAACATTAACTGCGGGCACGAAATCCCTTTCTCTTACTCTGCTGCGCGCTCACCCATTATTACTCGTAGTGATAGATGGTAGACGGGTAGTGGGTCCGTATCTGGGATCTTGCCTGTCGTATATGGCGTTGCATTGTCTGCTCTGCTTACTGCACTGAGTGTAGTATCTCTGTGTCGTAGTTTTGTGACCACAGAACTGGTACCTTTTTAGGATGAAGAATCGGTAGTACAAAACTACGACACAGAGATACTACACTCAGTGCAGTAAGCAGAGCAGGCAATGCAACGCCATATACGACAGGCAAGACCTACCCTGCTAGCAATCCAGGTGCATGCAAGAGAAAGGTGTGCTGGATGTCGACGAGTAGAAAGGAAGGTTTAATGTGAAGAACACACACGCACCAGGTACGTACTGGGACGTATTTTTGGTCGCTATTATTACGTAACTCTTCTGGGTCACGAGTCCCGAGTCCCAAAACCCAAAACACTTTGACCCACGGAAATATAAATAAATAGCGACCAACAAAACCCGAAACACTTCGACCCCCGGAAATAAAAATATCCAGCGACCAACAAAAATAGAACCGTTACGACCTCTTGATCAAGCATGAAATATCTACCAGGTACCAGGTAGATATCTGCCGAGAACGGAAGAAGCGTGCAACCTCAGTTTAAGGGTACTTGTTGTATGATGTATATATATTTTTTTTTAAAACAACGACAGCTGTGAGATCGAGTATATCAACAACCATGCTGCGTGTCGTGTAAACTCTTACTGCCTTGCACTTCCAGACACATCCGGGCTGCTTCATATTTATACATACATATTTTTTTTTTCTTATTTTTCTTTTTTTTCATTTTTCTTTTTGCTTGTTGTATTGCCTGTTGTTGCTTCTCAAGGGGGGCACGACAGCGATGCTACAACCCCTCGCATCATTTGCTTCGTTTACTTTGTTTCACTTATTTATGTTACCGTGATCGCTTTTGCCTTTGTTTCTCCGCCTTCCGTATTTGTCCTAGGACTTTCTTTGGTGGCTTAGCTACGTACGTATTCATTTTGGTTTTGTCATTCCCCGTTCTCTTTCCGGGACTCTCGTGTGTTACACGAGAACGAAACGGAATTGAGTTGGGAGTGCCACGTACCCGTTGTATGGGTGGCGCCCAAGGGAAGGGAGACGGAGGGTGGGGGGGGTCATAGGGAAACCAGGACGGACGAAAGCAGGAAAGAGACGGCAAACAGAGTAGGTGCCAGACCGACTAGCTGGTAAAACCTGCCTGTACTATGGGCACAAACCTGCCTCGGCTGGCCTTCGGTGTGCTCCGGCTGGCTGTCCTATCCTGTCGTTCTCAGTCTTGCTCTGTTGGCGCTGTTTCGGTCCATTTTATTTTCTTTCATTTCATTTGGTTGGTTTTTTATTGGAGGTCGCATCTCCTCTGGGAGAAGCACGACACTTTCTTTCTTTTTTTTGTCATGCTTTTTATTTGGTTGCTTGATTATTGATTTGCTTCAGTATATTTACTTTTTATTATTTTTTCTTTTCGCTTTTTTCTTTTTTCTCTTTTTTTCTCTTGCATGCACCTGGATTGCTAGCAGGGTAGGTCTTGCCTGTCGTATATGGCGTTGCATTGTCTGCTCTGCTTACTGCACTGAGTGTAGTATCTCTGTGTCGTAGTTTTGTGACCACAGAACTGGTACCTTTTTAGGATGAAGAATCGGCACGGACACTGGGTGTGCTGGATGTCGACGGGTAGAAAGGAAGGTTTAATGTGAAGAACACACACACACACATATACATATATACACAATATACACCAGGTATTATATTTATTTTATATTTTTCTGTCACATCTCCTCCGGGAGAAGCACGACACTTTCTTTCTTTGTCTTTTGTTACCGTTTTTGTTTTTTTGTTCGTTTGTTGATCTGTATTACACTATATTTATTTTTATTCTTTATCTTTCCCTTTTCGCTTTTTATTTCCTTGTTTTTCTCTTTCACGCAGCTGGATTGCTATATAGCAGGGTAGGTCGTGCCTGTCGTATATGGCATTGCATTGTCTGCTCTGCCTACGGCATTGCAGCGTAGTATCTCTGCTGCGTCGTACAGTTTTGTGACCACAGAACTGGTTTCTCTCTATTAATAGGATGAAGAATCGGCACAGACACTGGATGTGCTGGATGTCGGGGTAGAAAGGGCGGTTTAATGTGAAGAACACACAAGCATGTAGTGGGGAGGAGGGAGATGCGCCTACTTTGTGACGACTATTTATATAAATACAAATATAGGAAGGAGAGGGAAAGGAAGGGCGGAGATGATAAATGGGATGGGGAAAAAATAAGAAAAAAAAGAACGCGACATACGACATGTACGTTTTATTATAGGACAGCAGCCCCGTTGTGGGGACTAAACACTTGGAATTAGAGTCAAATGTAGATTTTTATATTGGACTTAGAGTGCAGTTCTATTTGGGAGTTACAATAATTAATAATAAACTAAGAAGCACAATAATTCCAGGCTGAGCAGGGCTGAATGTTTTGTTTTTTTTTTCAAGAATTTTCAGCAAGCGCTGGCAAGCGTCAGCATTTATGTATGACCTCCTGATGACCTTGTTACGTTTTTTTTTATATTATTTTTCCATCCCATTTATTATATTCGCCCTTCTATTATCTCTCCCTCTTTAGTTGTAACTCAGATCCGGGGTCACTAAGTAGCTAAGTAGGCTCTTCTCCTACAGTACCTCCCCAGTAGGGTATACTCGTACGTGCCTTGCATTTTTATCGCGAGAAGATTTCAGCACTTTCTTCCCTCATCAAAACTCTCGTCAAAGTGTGCTTACTACCCACGCTATACAGTACAGGACACCTAATAAGAAACAGGAACTCTGGTCCAGGCTGGGTTTCCTATTTGAGAGAGGGTGATTTCGACAACTAATTTCAAGATAACGACTCTCGAATTTCTTATGTTCCTTCATATCTCAGCCTGGCTTTCTTATTAGCCTGTTTCTTATTATTAGGTGTCTTGTACTGTAATATGCGCTCTCGACAGTTAGTTGGTGCCATTTGATAATAAAACTCACCATAATACGGAGACTCGAACCCTCGACCTCCAACTTAACAGTCTTCGTGGTTACCTGCTAGACCACCGGGGCGACCGGTGCTGGTAAACCTTCTTAGGAAGGCCGGCCTACATAAACTAAAGCAATGCCATGTTACGTATGATTACAACAATGATAATAGTGAATGTCATATTCATACAGAGTACATACATACTACTGCTGTTGTATCACGTTCTCCCTTCTGCCTGCTGCCCATGTTCCTGCATGTTGTTGTTTGCATTTTCCCAGGACCGTTTCGAGGAGAAGCAAGTAATGCCCACCGAGCGGTTTCGTGCGGCTGCAGTCAACGCCTCTGAGTACGTCTACCTATTCGGCGGGCGTGACTTGAACGGCTCGTTGGTGAGCGATTTGTTTTTCAGGGTGCATACGTAGCTTTGGCACTTGTTAACTTATTATTCGAGAACATAGTTGACTGACACTGCTGCTGTGCTTGCTCTGTACGATACAATTAGATACCCTCTGGTACAATAGTGATGTGGGTGTGGGTGTGTGTGTTCTTCACATTAAACCTTCCTTTCTACCCGTCGACATCCAGCACACCCAGTGTCCGTGCCGATTCTTCATCCTAAAAAGGTACCAGTTCTGTGGTCACAAAACTACGACACAGAGATACTACACTCAGTGCAGTAAGCAGAGCAGACAATGCAACGCCATACGTATACGACAGGCAAGACCTACCCTGCTAGCAATCCAGGTGCATGCAAGAGAAAAAAAGAGAAAATAAAAAATAATAAAAAGTAAATACCCCGACTTGAGAGAGGCCTAAAAAGTAAGAGAGGCCAAATCGGCTGGACCGCCTACACTTAACCTATAATACTGGTATATTTCCCTCTGCTCTGCTTACCGCACTGTTGTTGTTATTGTTGTCTTCACATTAAACCCGTTCTTTCTACTCAACAACATCAGTACACCCCAGTGCCTGTCCTGATTCCCAGTCCTAGAGAGATACAAATTCTGTGGTCACACTGCAGCGTAGTATCTCTGTGTCGTAGTTTTGTGACCACAGAACTTGTGGTGATACCTCTCTATTATTAATAATAGGATGAAGAATCGGCACGGACACTGGGTCACTGGGTGCGCTGGATGTTGACGGGTAGAAAGGAAGGTTTAATGTGAAGAACACAAAAACTGTGGATCAGAGATAAGGCGTACCAACGTACTCACTAATCCCACTACGTATTATAATTATTATAATCATAACCCGAACCAAATCAACCAATGTGTAGGTTAAATAGTTCCTCCTCGGAGGTTTTGTATTACCTACTCGTATATACGATATATTCATGTGCTATATATACACCATACCTGAGCTTTGTTTCATGTCTCTGTCGTTTCCCTCTCTTTCAATCAACAATGTTGTCTGGGTTGTGGTGTGTACGTATATATATATGTTGTGCCGAGGGTAGCCGATTTTTTTTTTTTCGACATCTCACAGAATGTTTTGTTCGTTTGGGGGGGGTTACCAAAAACCAAGTGAAAAAATGAAAATAAGGATATTTTTTTTTCCACATTTTCTTATTTCATCATGTGATCACAACGAACGGTAACGGTTTTCTATTCCGACCTCTGGGGGTGTGGTGTGTCGTTTTCTCTTTTTTTCTGGACGCCCGTGGTTGTGCCTGTCGTCGTGCCCAGGACGACAACATCGTCGTAGTCTTTGTACCAACTAACCTTTCTTGGTCTCTAGGATGAAGAGTCAGCACGGACACAACATCGTCGTATTAATAGTCTTTGTACCAACTAACCTTTCTTGGTCTCTAGGATGAAGAGTCAGCACGGACACTGGGTGCTGGATGTCGACGACGTTTACACAGAGAGAGGCACCCATTACCTGATTCCAGGAATTTTCTTCGGAAAGGGTGATGAAGCTCCGCGGTCTAAGCGACCGCGTACGATCGGAAGAACCGGAATTCGACTCATGTATATGCGAGTTTCTATAAATGGAATCAGGGTGGCCGGCGGGCCTCCGGCGGCTCCTTCGGGGGGCTTTCTTATATTTTCATTTCTGCACCATGTAGTATCTCGAGTCGTGGTTTTAAGATCACAGAACCGGTCGCCCCGGTGGGCTAGCAGGTAACCAGGAAGCCTGTTAGAGTCAAGATCGTGAGTTCGAGTCCCCCCGAGTGCATGCTCGTACGTTGGGACATTTTCCCGCAAAAACATATATATATGTAGGGCAACTGCCAAAATCAGGTATACCTGATCCATTTGAGCCAAAATCAGGTATATACTAAAACCAAGTAAAAAACGCACGCCACGAACGGTGTTTTTCAGGATTTTTTCGCTGTGAGAAATAATCAAACATACTTTGGAATTCGCGCCTGACCAGCAGAATGATAGCGAATGTGTTTGTGTCCTCCAAACGCTTGATAAATGTTGTATGTTATTTTCAGTATGGGTATTAATATCTGTCGTATGCTTTCATTGATTTCGTGATCACACTCACTCCTACGACGTGTATTTCCGTATTCTTGTATCAGGTAGGTACGTATGATATGTGTGTGTGTTCTTCACATTAAACCTTCCTTTCTACCCGTCGACATCCAGCACACCCAGTGTCCGTGCCGATTCTTCATCCTAAAAAGGTACCAGTTCTGTGGTCACAAAACTACGACACAGAGATACTACACTCAGTGCAGTAAGCAGAGCAGACAATGCAACGCCATATACGACAGGCAAGACCTACCCTGCTAGCAATCCAGGTGCATGCAAGAGAAAAAAAAGAGAAAAAAGAAAAAAGCGAAAAGAAAAAATAATAAAAAGTAAATATACTGAAGCAAATCAACAATCAAGCAACCAAATAAAAAGCATGACAAAAAAAGAAAGAAAGTGTCGTGCTTCTCCCAGAGGAGATGCGACCTCCAATAAAAAACCAAATGAAATGAAAGAAAATGAAATGGACCGAAACAGCGCCAACAGAGCAAGACTGAGAACGACAGGAAAGGACAGCCAGCCGGAGCACACCAAAGGCCAGCCGAGGCAGGGTTGTGCCCGTAGTACAGGCAGGTTCTACCAGGTAGTCGGTCTGGCACCTACTCTGTTTGCCGTCTCTTTCCTGCTTTCGTCCGTCCTGGTTTCCCTATGACCCCCCCCACCTCCGTCTCCCTTCCCTTGGGCGCCACCCATACAACGGGTACGTGGCACTTCCAACTCAATTCCGTTTCGTTCTCGTGTAACACACAAGAGTCCCGGAAAGAGAACGGGGAATGACAAAAACAAAAGGGCAGCGGCCAAAAAAAGGTATACCTCGTCCGTTTGCGGCCAAAAACAGGTACATACTTAAACTCAAGTCAAAAACGCACTCTACGTGCCCTGTCATTGGTCCAAAACTCGTTGTACCTGTTTTTGCCTCTTTAAAGCCCAGGTATACCGGATTTTGTCTACTCTGCTTGACTTTCACTTTTTTTTTGTCGTTTTTACGCCCTTCATAGTTCCACCCTATGCCTGCTATACAAATGCCGACGTACGCGGAGACCCCCTCCTCCCTTCGCACCTCGCACCACACGCCACTCGAGTGACACACAAACATATCTGCCTGCACACCTCCGCCGAAATAATACGACATAGAAGGCTCCCCTTCGGGATGGTGGTTGACTTGGAATACCAGGGGTGTCGCAAGCTGAGAAGGGAGAATACAGCAGCAAGCGTTCGTTCCTCGTACTATTAATAGCAGCTACTCGTATACGTAGCCACCGGGCGAGCACGAAGAACATGAAAAAACTCTACTTTGCGTTGCAAGGAACGGCAGGTTCGTGGGGTGCGTTTTAAACTTGATTTCAGTATGTACCTGTTTTTGGCCCCGAACGGACCAGGTGTACCTGTTTTTGGCCGCTACCCAAAACAAAATGAATACGTACGTAGCTAAGCCACCAAAGAAAGTCCTAGGAAAAATACGGAAGGCGGAGAAACAAAGGCAAAAGCGATCACGGTAACATAAATAAGTGAAACAAAGTAAACGAAGCAAATGATGCGAGGGGTTGTAGCATCGCTGTCGTGCCCCCCTTGAGAAGCAGCAACAGGCAATACAACAAGCAAAAAAAGAAAAATAAGAAAAATAAATCAAACAAACAAACAAACAAACAAAGGGAAAGAAAGACCACCAAAAATACCCAGGAAAAAAAAAAAAAAAAAAAAAATGTAAATAGTCGTAGCCACATTGATAGCAAACGAACAAAACATCGAGTTAATTTGAGACTGAACTGCTCGCTTTCCGTACCGTGTGAGCAAGCAGCAGTACGTAATACCTGGTATATTACAAAAAAACAGGTCCATTGTGCTGTATGCGCGCGTATGATACGTGCTGCAGTTAGTTGTTGTGGCGGGTCGTATGTACGTAGTGTGGTGATGTCTTCGTGTCGGGCGTATAGGAGACAGTGTACGTATGGCCTCTGATTGGCTCAAAATTCGCCAAAATCAGTTGAAAGCTAAACAAAGTAGACAAATCCAGGTGTACCTGACCATTTCATGCCAAAATCAGGTACGATGTGAGGCTGGCCAATGAGAGGTGTCCTAGCGTGTGATTTTTACTTGGTTTTAGTGTAGTACCTGTTTTTGGCACCAAAGTGACCAGGTGTACCTGATTTTGGCTAAAGCCCATATTACATCCACCACCCCCACCTGCCACCCCAATTTTTTTAATTTTTTGGGCTATTTATAGTCGCAGTGTCGCAGTACGATTATACGTATATATGTATATATATAAAGCCAAAGAATATTCCCAGTAAATTCTATTTCTTCTCCAATGTGGAGTTGCTTGATTGTTGATTTGCTTCAGTATGTTTACTTTTGAGCAGTGGCCAAAATCGGGTATACCCGATGGGTTTGTGGCCAAAACAGGGTACCATTGTATTTTAGTGGCCGCGACGACCCCAGGGCGCCATCTCATTGGCCAGCGCGGGCCACCACCCGACGCTGGCCACAAACCCATCGGGTATACCCGATTTTGGCTACTCACCCCCCAAGAGGCACCCGATTATTCACCCACCTACCCGAAAATGGCCGGGCTGTTTGACCACAACGGCCGAGCAGCCCACCACGCATCAGCCGACGATTACGACGTACCAAGCACCAGCATACATATCACGACGTATTACGACGTAGTATCTAGCCGAGTTCCAACCTGTGACCGACGAATCCACCTGCTTGATATATATCCATGATTTGGGTGATTGGCGATTTGGTGGTTTAGGCTCGGGGACCTAAATAAGAAAGCGCAGCATTAGAAGGTGAGCTTTCGCGCGAGCCCAGAATAAGAAAGTCAGCCTGAACCCGATTTCCGGTTTCTTGTGAGATGGCTGGTACTACTGCTGTACACGTACTGTTGTGCTGTGATGAGGTGTGATGAGAGGTGGCTTCTGGTTGGGAGAGAGCGCTGTGAATCAGCTACTACTGCTACTGCTGTGCTGAAGGTGGCACAGTAGTAGCTTGTGGTTCGGAGATGGGGAGAGAGAGAGCGGTGCTGTGTGGGGGGAGAGGGAGCGATCAACTCTAACTACTACTACTACTACTGCTGCTGTGCCGTGATGAGGTGGCTTTTGGTTCGGAGAGGGAAAGAGAGCACTGCGAACAAACCACTACTACTGCTGTGCCGTGTTTTGAGGGTCTTAAGTTTGGTTGGGAGTGAGAGGCTGCGCGAATCAAACAAATCATGGATACTTATCGAGCGCATGGGTGGATATCTATCAAGCAAATGGTTCCGTCGGTAACAGGGCTGGCTGGGGGCATGAATTTCGATGAAATTAGTCGTAATCGTCGTCTGGTGCGTGGTGGGCTGTTGGGCCGTGGTGGTCGAACAGCCCGGCCATTTTCGGGTAGGTGGGTACAATTATCGGGTACCTCTTGGGGGGTGAGTAGCCAAAATCGGGTATACCCGATGGGTTTGTGGCCAGCGTCGGGTGGTGGCCGGCGCTGGCCAATGAGATGGCGCCCTGGGGTCGTCGCGGTCACTAAAATACAATTGTACCCTGTTTTGGCCACAAACCCATCGGGTATACCCGATTTTGGCCACTGCTCTTTACTTTTTATTATTTTTCCTTTTCGCTTTTTTTTCTTTTTTTCTCTTTTTTCTCTTGCATGCACCTGGATTGCTAGCAGGGTAGGTCTTGCCTGTCGTATATGGCATTGCATTGTCCGCTCTGCTTACTGCACTGAGCGTAGTATCTCTGTGTCGTAGTTTTGTGACCACAGAACTGGTACCTTTTTGGGATCAAGAATCGGCACGGACACTGGGTGTGCTGGATGTCGACGGGTAGAAAGGAAGGTTTAATGTGAAGAACACACACATAGCTCAATAAATGGGATGGAAAAAAAAAACAAAAAAACAAGAGCTTGTTTGTCTATCTCTCTAGGATGAAGAATCGGCACGGACACTGGGAGTGCTGGATGTCGACGGTGTGTGTGGTCTTCACATTAAACCGTTCTTCTACCCGTCGACATCCGGATCACACAACGCCCGTGCCGCTTCTTCATCCTACGAGTAGAGAGAGAGGTGTGCAATGATGTCAGGAGACAGCACTTTCACCCCTTGACAGACAGGAACTACTTTTTCTTGACGTGCGTTGACTGACCCCAAACTACTAGGTTTTAGTGTGGAACACTCGACACTACACCCTTCAAGGCAGCGCACGTTTTACCTTGCTTGACATGTATCCTGACATATTTGCTTGTGGGTGGGAGCAGGGTACCAAAGTCGACGGGTAGAAAGGAAGGTTTAATGTGAAGAACACACACACACACCAAATGGGATCAGGTCCGGGTGGGATGAAGCAGCAGCGATCCACCACCTATATAATTTTCCAGTTTCTTTCCCTCTGACCTTGACTAAATGTACCAGTAATCTGTACATGCATCTATCTGTACTACTGTGCCTCTTCGTCTCGTGCTCAACAACAGCGTAGTATCTCTGTGTCGTAGTTTTGCGAACACACAACTGGTACCTCTCTACGATGAAGAATCGGCACGGACACTGGGTGAGCTGGATGTCGACCTGCGACGGGTGATATAGAAAGGACGGTTCTTCACATTAAACCGTTCTCATCGTCTCCACAAGAGTGTGCGCCAACCATTTTCGCGAGTAATAAGTCGTAAGTTCCCTGTACGATACGAGTACACTGTGTGTGTGTTCTTCACATTAAACCTTCCTTTCTACCCGTCGACATCCAGCACACCCAGTGTCCGTGCCGATTCTTCATCCTAAAAATATACCAGTTCTGTGGTCACTAAACTACGACACAGATATACTACGCTCAGTGCAGTTAAGCAGAGTATGATACGGGCTGGTTCTATTATTAGTAATAGCAAGATGCATCGGACACTGGGGCTCGGACGTCGACGGATACTCGTACATATCTGCTTACTGCACTGAGCGTAGTATCTCTGTGTCGTAGTTTTGTGACCACAGAACTGGTACCTTTTTAGGATAGAAGAACCGGCACGGACACTGGATGTGCTGGATGTCGACGGGTAGAAAGGAAGGTTTAATGTGAAGAACACACACACATAGAAAAAACGGTTTCATGCGAAGAACACACACAGCAACATAAAACGTTTCACCTTCGGGCCCTCAAATAATGAATGTGTGTGCGTGTGTGTTCTATGAAATGTGTGCGTGTGTGTTCTCCACATTAAACCGGTATTTCTATATATTATGTGCGTATCCGTCGGAATCCAGCCCACCCGGTCAGTAACCATGCTGATGCTTCATCCTGCTGTAGAGATACACCTGGTACTCGTATATATGTATGTACGAGTATGGACTTCCTCATGGATATTTTTCTCCTGAGATGGCCCCATTGACCCATCCCTGGCCTCTCAGACCTTCCACTTTGACACCGCCTCCTTATATCACTTGCGGGACCTTTCCAGTCTTTCTTTGTTTCCTAAACTTGGTTTTATTTGCCGGCGAGCCTTTTTCTATTGCCGGTTTTGTGTTCGTGCGTGTGCCCAGAGCACGGTAGCGCGGGCGAGATCGGCGCCATCGCGGGTATGGGCGGGCGCTGGCCAGTAGAGGGAGGTCGAAGGAACGGGGTCGCCATTTTCGTGGCCACGCGTGGCGTGTCGATCGAGACACAGAGGGAATGAACCATGAACGAATGTGCTCTGTCTTGGTGCTGCGATCAATCCAGTATGTCCGAATTTATAAGGTCCGTTTCAGTCTGTAAAATAACATTCAAGGGATGCTTATTTCTCGAACAAACATTATTTGGCATTAGTCAAAAATAGGTATACCTACGCACTTTGAGCCATTTATAGGTACACTGCGTAATGTACACCGGAAACGGCTTCCGGGCCCGCCTGATATTGGGCCTGCGCTCCATTGTACCTACAAATGGCTCAAAGTGCGCAGGTACACCTATTATCGGCTACTCAGTGTGCGTATCACCTATTTTTGGCTTCAACTGTACCTATAAATGGCTCAAACGATCACTTTTTGGCAACTGAAATATAGACAGACGAACTACACATTCACCCACGTTTGCTACGTATGGAATGTTGTTCCGGACCGCGCCAACGGCTGTGTAACTTAGACCCCTCGTAACAGTATGGTATTCCTCTGTACACGTATACATATGCCAAAGTTTCTCCTACTATATACTGCACTACAGTATGTATATTGTACTTTCAGCATAACGGCATGGAAACACTCGTCATTGTTGTTTCTCCGCATCGTATATATGTGTGTGCGTAGGAGGGGTGTCGTACTGAATACGTGTGCATTGTTCGCGATACGATTTTTCGCTTGTAGGTATTGCGTGATAACTCCGCAGTGTCAGTGTTGTACTGGTACGGTCGGCTGGTTGACAGTCCCGGCATCTGATGTGGCCGTCAGTCTATATTTCAGTTCCCAAAAAGTGATCGTTCGAGCCATTTATAGGTACAGTTGAAGCCAAAAATAGGTGATACGCACATTGAGTAGCCGATAATAGGTGTACCTGCGCACTTTGAGCCAATTGTAGGTACAATGGAGCGCAGGCCCAATATCAGGCGGGCCCGGAAGCCGTTTCCGGTGTACATTACGCAGTGTACCTATAAATGGCTCAAAGTGCGTAGGTATACCTATTTTTGGCCAATGCCCAACATTATTTATAGAGAGAGCTCCGCAGTCTGAAAATCTTCATGGTCGAGCGGGCGAACGAGGGCCACGGTGAGCACCGGGCTTCACGCGAGGCGGGTCACGGGGCTCCCTGGGGCAGAGAGGGGGTAGAGCTCGACCCGGACCAAAGCACAAGTTGACGACCGTGCTGTACTGTGCTCAGTAACCTTTACCGCATCACTGAATTGCTATCTAGGATAAAGTATGGAAATAGGGGGATATTTTAATATATGCCTTTTAGTGTAGTCGACCAATTTTTCAAAAAAGAAAACGCCTGTTTTTTCGAGACAAAGCTCGGAAGGGTCGGGGCGGGGTAGGGGTTGGGGTTGGGGTTAGGGTTAGGGTCAGAGTCGAAACTACAGTAGTGTTTTCGGCGAACCGTCCGCTACGCGAAGCGCGTTGTCGTACATACAAGCTCTGCATTATAATGCAAGACTATGGCCGAGATACTATGAATACTGTACATCGTAGTCTACTGCAGCAAAGAGGGTAGACAATGCAATGCCATATGTCATCATACTGGATACGATAAGCACAACATGAATATAGTACGTCGTAGTGGCACATAGTATGACGCGGACAATCTCATTGGACTCCGTGGGTATGCGGTGGCATGCCGTGGGGTCCGGTGGGAACGCACGCAACAAATACCGCGAGGTCCCACTGGAGTACCCGTGGGACGTCCCATAGCATCTTCTCCTGGGCTCCCACGACACCTCCCACGGGATATATGCTATTCCCAACATGCGATTGAGGTTTGCTTGAGCAAAGTTTACCGTATCACACGCGTGACTACTATGAGCATACTATTAGTATAGTATGCTATTGGTAAGATAACCCTAAACCGTGTGGAGCCAAATAGCGCCAGTCGACTTGTCAACTAAGTCGGTTAGTTGGTTCGTTGGCGCTGGCTAGCCGACTCGGGGAAGTCCAGCCAGCCCACAGCCCTGAAAAACACACCATGTTGGGTAGTTGCCCAGTTTAGCAAACCCCATCACTCAGAAAATATTTGGCCCCGAAAGTGCTACGAGTAGAAGGCACGCCCTATCGTGAAACGCGTCGGGTGTTTTATCTTGAGCGTTGTGCGGTGCCTGTTTCGTCTGATGTATACGGAATATCTCGTTGAAAACGAAAACCCGGCTTGCGTGTATATATATCCAATATCAGAGCGCGTAAAAGCTGCAACACAAAATAAAAACAACAATTACTCCCCGTGGAGTTTTAACGTGGTCGCGCGGGATCCCGACGCAGGTGCCACATATACATATGTGTGAATCCGCCGGGTGCTATCGGAACCCATCGGAATAGCCAAGGCAATATTGTTTTGGTACGAGTTCCCATGAGTTCCTACGGATAACTTATGGTGGTTCCCATGTAAACTCGTGGCAGTTTTCGTTGGGCTCCCGTCCGTTGCCCAGGGTTTCATGGCAATTCCGACGGGCTCCCTGTTTTTCACATTTGATCCCGTGTTGTATCCCGTGGTTACCAGGAAGTAGCCCTAAACCTTTGCACATGCTTCATGAGTTCCATCGGATAATGCATAGATATTGTTCACATACGTATCATTAATTTATATTCAGTCGTGAAGTACCATGGGTTCCCGTGGGAAATCCCGTGGGAATTCCATGGAGTACGGATGGATTTTTTCATGGGAATTCCCGCGAGATTCCTTTTTTATGGGATCCCGCGGGATATCGTGGGGTCTCTGGGGTTCCCACGGGAATTTCACAGGGATCCCATGTAAAGCCTGCGGTATACCACGGTCTACCGTGGGATCCCATGAGACGGCCCACGGGACGTCCCACGGTTTACCGTGGGATCCCATGAGATGTCCCTTGGAACCCGGGAATAACACAATAATGTACGTACATCACGCGCGATAGCTACGTACACAAGCTTTACAGCCGAAAACAAGCCCCGCGTCTGCGCCGCCACTGCATGCTGCTGGTTACAGCGTTGCTGTCGGGAGTGTCAGTACCCGACGCCATCAAACACCAGTACTCGTAAAGCCGCCCTGCTTGTGCTACCTGCATCTACTGAAGAGATAAAGCGAGAGGTATGATACTACGTACACAGCCGCCTGAAATACTGCCCGGATGATGTCCGGAACGCGCAGTAAAAACAAGGCAAAACAATGAAAAAGCACGAGGAGAAAACGCTGACTGGCGCAAGTCCTCCTCCCCTTCACTTCCCATCAAGTATATAGAGAACACATATCTACGACTGCAAATACTATTCCACACTAATTCCAAGTAGTTTGTCTCAAAATCGCGGGTGGAGTCCCACAGGGGTTAGTCAACACCAATTAAGTATGCCGTCCCCTCAAGGGGACACGATGTTCACGGTATCCCATAATATTATCATACCAAGTAGGTGCGTGCAAAAACTGCCGCAAATCACAACCAGCCAAACGACAACCAACGATGATCGTTGTGGAAGACAGCATTCAAACGTTCGAACTTCTTCGTAGGTGCGATAAATCTTCTACCACACACGCCATTGATACCAAGTGTCGGCGGCTGATATGGCGTTTCTTTCATTTCATAACAAAGGTGTGCCAACACAAGCTGGAGATCTACGTAGATCCCTAGAACGGTCTAAGTGGTTGATTTGGGAAGTCAGAACGTCCGGAGGGGCAACTGTTTGGCGTGAAGGTGTGCACTTTTTTTTATTCTTGTTTTTCCGCCCCATCTATTAGCTTTGCCCTACTTGTCGAGCGGCGTTCCTTTCGTAACGTACGGATCATTGCACTGCCCCACACCAACGGTCCTTGATCCTTGATGCTTGTTCGTGGGAGCTTAGCTACTCCGTGTTTTATTGCTATGTCCTGATGGCCGACCAAAAGTCCTATTGTTGCCCCCTGATTGTAGATACTTGGTACGTGAATACTGAACTGATACTTGCGCCGCAAGTGCATTGCAAGTGCGTACACGTGCCACTTCCAAGAAAAAGTAGATCGGTCGTATAAAGCTGACTGTGATGCTTTTGTTTCAGTATTACTTCATGCTACTGAGCATTGGCTAGATAGGCTGTTGCATAGCAGTCGTTACTGGACATTGATCACAACAAACAGGCTGTGTTACATACCAGGTATCTCTCAACACTCCCCCTCAATGGAAGTCGCGCCTGTAAATATTGTTAGTGCCGCAGACAAGTACCATTTGTCACTTGGAACGGTTATCTCATAACTTAGAGCTTGTGCAGTCAAACACCGTTGAAACCTGTGCCCTATTTCGTTGCTGAGACTACAAACTCAATCGAATGCGCGCTCTCCTACTCAAAACTTGTGCAGTGAAATGTCGTTGCAACCGATGTCCTTTTTCCCTGTACAGCTTGTAAACTCAATCGAACGCATTTTTTCGGGTGTGTATACGACCAAGTTACTCTGAATCACAAGACGTCAGTCGAATTGCGTCAATGACCCATCCAAACATGCGTTGTAACGACTGCCTGTTTGAAGGAAAAAGTGAAGATTCAAAGTCTACCGCATGTTGCGCCGAACTTGAAAACAGATGAAACCACTGCTATGGTAATGCCACACATAATCTGCACTTGTCTTACAGCGTCCCGTGTATTGGTAACCACCCCCACGAGTACCCTCTGTGCTCCAACTAGTGATGCCGGGCGAAGAAACCGTTGAGAGAGCCGTTAGTGCTGATGTTCCTGGTTATGCTGACGATATTGCTGATACTGGTGATGGTGACCATAGTGATGGCGATGGTGATTATCGTATTGATGATGCCGGCTGTGCGGCTGCCCCATGTTCGGGCGATGATGTCTGAAAGGCTTGTTCCGTGTCTTGATTGGCTGAAGGCACCATTTTCGGCAGTCGTTGAAAAGTTTGTGGGCTCGGAGATGACGGCGCTGCGATGAACGAGTAGGTGGTACGTACGTAGAACGCGGAGTAGCTGTGGTATATAGTCGAAGCACTAGTAACCCTTGGAGCGGATGTAGCTGGATTGTTGGCACGGTGCTGCTTCAGGCTTCCATTCTCCTTTTCCGGCACGAACTTCCAAACCGCCGCCTCTGGCAGTCCCTTCGGTTCTTGAAAGGTATTCAGAATTACACCGCTTTCTCCCCCTCCGAACGGCTTTTCAATCGTCTGGGGTCTTCCCTAACAGCCCAAGGGTCGCGAACCTTTTGGAGAAAACGTACCCCCCCCATACCGTGAAGATAGTCTACTAGTAGTGCTGTCTCCATGGTGTACAGGAAATCGTCTGGATCTTGACCCTCCATCTTGGTCTTGGCCAGTTCCTCGTAGAGCTCCTGCCGAGCGGCGTTGCTGACGGCGTCGTACTTTTCCTCGAGCGCAATCCAAGCCGCTACGTAGTCGGTCTCCGAGTCCATCTTCCCGTTGCTTGCCCTTGTGAAGCCATACACCTGCTGTCCTCTTCCTAGGTATGTGGTGAATCACCGAAACAGACACATGTGTATTATATACCGGTACCTGGTAAATAGTATATTTCCCCGAAGCTCGATGTCGATACGAATAAAAAAACGGCGCCATCCTCTACCGCTGAGGCGGTTTCTATTCATCTATTGATCGTGAGATTCATACGTGGCAAGTTGGTACTCGCCCAGAGATCATCTGCATGATATAATCTACACCTACTATTTTCCAGTCCAGTCACGTGCAGTACTACTGGCTGTACTGGGCGGTGTTTTTGGCCTTATAGTGCAGAGCACGCTGCGAAGATGATAATGCTTGTAGCACGACGTCGAAATCGAAGATAGAGTAGCCAGCAGATCGAAATTTTCGTTTGTTGCTTTCTTATTGCTGTCGAGAAGAGACCCAATACTTAACGTTCTCCCGCCCGCCGCTCCCCCACCCGTCGGCCGACCGGCTCCGCCGTATCACGAAGACATGCAACGTAGATCGATACAACGTACTCACGGGCGAGTGGGTCGAGCTCGACGCGGTTCAAGAGGCACATTGCCATTCCGACCATGCGGGGGTGGCGAGCGGTAACGACACGATCTACCTCTTCGGCGGCTACACAGAGGATTACTCGGCCCAGAGCACGGTGGTCAAGGTCGAGATTTCTGGCGACGATGAATTCTCTTTTTCTACGGTGGCGCCGATGGGCATCGTGAGTTTTTTTTTACTTGTGATGCTCATTCATCCTCGGATTTTTGCCTGCATCTTCGCTTCTATGAAGAGCAGGGCGGAATATACTCTGAAGCCTTGATCGAGAGCGTCGTTGCCCACCTGGTACATATTCTGTGGGCCAGCTACTAATATATTCGACACTGTTCTTCAGTCTCTCCTGCACGCGTGACGTAGCCCTACTGTATGTACCCTGCGCAACAAATAATACGGCAAGCAGTTAATTAAAACCCGATGTTGGTTCTTGGCTCTTAACCGCACACACAACGTTTCGTTGTTTTTTTTCACAAAATGGGTTGGTCTTCAGGCACGAGGGGACCACGCGTGCGTCGGGCTACCTGCCAGGGCAGAGGTCTTGTGCATCGGCGGCTTCACGGAGGCCGATTTCGAGTACACTATCCTGAGAAGCGTTGAGCGCTTTGACTTCGAAACAGAACAATGGGAGGACAAGGCCGACATGGTCAACCCCCGTGCGGATTTCGGCGCCGGGTGAGTTGTGGGTTGGCGTTGGTTGGGCTAAAGGTACCGAGCGCCCCGACACCTACATATAATACAGACATGGTGGTATGCCTATCGAATCGCTACTCCTGTCTGTAAAGCGTATACTAGGACATGTATCTTGCAACTATTAGTAGCACGTTTTCGACATTTTCCGCATTGCACGAGTATACCTGGTATGAGTCCTACTGTTGTTGGATTCATACGCCAGGGTGTACGTACGACCCGTGCACCCTGTATCCTAGCTCTGACGACTGTGTTGCGCATCCAATTTTTAGCTTACCCCCCCCCCCCCCCTGTCCTGCGTGGTCAATGGGCAGCTGGTTAAGGCAAGCCCCCCCCTCCCCGTCCTTCTTCCTGCGCCTTTCATTGACTCATTGGGTGGCAAAATCAGTCCTCCAAACGTTTTTTTCTCTGTTGACGCTGCTGTGGAATGCCGTGACTGAATGCCTCTTTCTTGGCGTTGTCGGTTTTTGCTGCGTCCCATTCTCGGCAGCATGCTTAATGGTCGCCTCACCGTTGTCGGGGGAGAAGACGATGACAGAAAGCCCATGGATGATATGGAGGTATGGGAAAGGGATTTCGTGCCCGCAGTTTTCTGATTGGTCAATTTTTATGGACGGAAATTTTGATTGGTGGAAAATCCTTGGTCGACATTTGTCGTAATCCGGAATCCATGGGCTGTACGTATGCATGCATGTCTGATTACCAGACATACGGGTATGTTTTTGTCGTTGCCTGCTGTTAATAGTATACTTGTTCGTGTACGACCAAGCAGATCGACTCACCGACTCCCTTTGTCTCTTTTTTTATGAACATTGAAACGACACCTCAGCTTTGAGACCGAGAATTTCGTCGAAACTTATATTCGCAAGCTGCGTGTGACACTTCCATCGCGGGTCCCAGGGGTTGTGCATGGCCTCGCCTTTCTGTACTATCCTGTCTGCTTCATCTCCAACGGTTCCGCGCATTTTCTGTGCCGTCACTCTCGTGACAGTTTCAGCATGTTGTTGCGGTTGTTCACATTTTATGAGGCCAGCTCTCAACTCCGTATAATGGGAAATTTATGGGAATATTCCTGAGAAGGAGAACACATATATAGCCAAAAATGGGCGGGCGGTGGTCGGAGGGGCGGCAATCGACGGGTTTATATGGCGCTGTAGCCAAAGCGATACGATTGAGACTACTGTATTGGTACAATCTCGGTGTCTACTCGCAGTGCAACGAAATATAAAGGTCTGGTTTGGCGCTGTGGTCAGAACGATACGGTCGGGACTTTAAGGGTACGGTCCCGGATTAAATTTCTAGGACAACGATTTCGGTATTGCGCTTATGTTTGCCCCCTCACAATCTCCAGCTCAATCCTCGACCACTCATAGCCAGTAGGAAGGAGAAAACCAAAAGGCAACCCAACGAAGAAGCTACATTTGCTAACTTACATGATTTCCCTTGACTTTCTCTTCGTACCTCCATCTTAGAGTCGATCCACGCTTGCCTCCTGTTGCCCGTCCTACGACCTTTTCTTATGGCATACCAGGTACCAATCTACCTCATGTATTTACCTCCTCAAGTCGCATCCAGGCTCCATCCCCAAGCCATGGGAGTGATTATGTCACCCCCCCCCTGCGCCCCAATGTACCCACTTAAGACAAATAGAGACGTGCGTAAGTTGAAATGGCAATATAAAGTAAAGACCATGCCAAATAAGAGGTTGCCAGCCATAGCTGATAAAGCTATATGGGAGAAAGTAACCAAAGGGCGAGCTGGAATAAGGTGGGATAGCGTAGTCGAGAAAGTATGGAAGGATATAGGAAACCAAAAAGAGATGCTGGCCATAGAGAAATTTAGCGGATACAAGACAGAAGTAAAAGAAAAGATAGAAAGAAGGGAAAGGCTAGCGCTAAGAAAGAAGATAGAAGGGGAAGAACACTTAGAGATATACGGGGGGTTGAGAGAAGGAATAGGAATGAAAAGGTATCTGCATGGCCCAATGGACTTCGCGAAAAAACTGAAACTGCGATTTCGTGTAGGGGACCTGGACCTGCCAGAAAGAAGGAGGAGGTATACCAGTAGCCGGGAGGAGGAGGAAGTAGATGCACAGATGTGCCCATGTGGCAAAGCCATAGAGAGTAGAATTCACATAGTAGGAGAATGTGAAAGGTATAAGGAGGAAAGGGATGTGCTGGAGGAGGAGATGAGGAAAATAGACGAGTGTGACATAGAGCAGTTTGGTACACTAAATAGTAGCGAGAAAACGATCGCTATCTTAGGAGATAGATGGTGGCCACAGGCGGCGAAACAGGAAGGGGATAAGATTAGCAAAAAGTTTCTTTGTAATATATGGAAACAACGTATGAGCGCCCAAATGTTGGAGGTGTCTCTATGTAGGAGTAGGAACGGTGCTCCGTCTCGAAAGGGATGCGTGGTCAATGGTCTAAACGACTAAGGCAAGCAAACAAATGAGTACGCCCCCCCCCCCCCCCCTGCGCCCCTTAGCCTCCTAGTTGCACCGCAGTTAGCAAACTAAATCTAGACGCCCCCCCGCAGATGGCTACCTCTGTGAAAGCCGATACTATCCGCTAGAGGCGCTCCTTGCATGTTACCCTTTCTTTCAAGGGACCCTCCATCCCTTTCCTCCACTACACTTGCCGCCAGCTGTTCGACGAAGCTGCTGCCTTTTCCTCCGAGACGCCCCAAAGCTTAACATTTGCACCGCGACAGTGGCAAGCTTGTGGCTCCGTTCGCCGAAGGGCGCTTGTCCCGGACGCGCGAGGTGTTGGTGCTTCCGTGCCTCGGAGGTAGGGGCACCTGACCCGTCGTGGTCAGCGCTGCCGCCTCTCAGACGTACCCGCGCTTGCGGGTCTGCGTGAGTTACACCTAGTAGGGTTGGTCTTGTCATGGCACTCCGGGCTCGGCGCAAGCCGGAATGCCTCTGATCCTGGTGACCATGTCCATGCTCTGGTTCTGATCTGCCGTGAAGGGCTCCCCGCCTTCGACTTGGTCAGGGATCCCGAGTCGCCGTTGTGTGTGCGGGAGATCGCGTGGAGAAGCGGCCGGTGTTGGTTCGCGTGCGTTCCGGGTCTGGGGCTGACGCGTGCCTGTCGCGCGTCCACGCCGACTGCTGTGTCGCAGCAGGGGGCCGTCGCCTTTATTTTCTTCTGGCTCGAGTTTTGGGGCTGTGGGTACTCGACCCGTCGCTCCGCTCTCAGCCCTGACAGCAGCGCTACGAATGCAATGTATACCCATTTAGAGGGCTCAGATTGGGGTGGGATCAGGTGGGCGTGGGATCACGGTGCCAAGCGGAACCAGGGTCGGCGCCGACTGGCACACGAGCAGAGCATTCGTAGATGTGGTTGCATAACCTACGTACGTACGTAAATATAGCCATTGGGGGGTATTACGGCTCTCCCCCTATGGAGGTACGACGGAGTACGGACTTTTCTATTTTTTTTTTCGTGTCAAAACCGGGGTGCACGTAAATAAAAACCCAATACACCCACCATCCATCTTCAGGACCCAGACAGGGGGGGTATACTAAAAGCGAGTACCTGTAAAACATTTTTTTGAAACATTTTTTTTTTTTTTTGTTGTTGTAAATTCCGTCAGAAATCCCACCCAACCATATTGTTTCTTTTTTTTTTTTTTTATGAACCCTCTTTTCTAAGAGGACGTACTACTACAGACAGTAAAATACTCGCTGTGGTGTCGTTTTGGTCTGTCTTTTTTACGTGCGCCCCTTGGTCAAAAATGTCAAATCGAAACGCTGCCGTCGCGCCCTTACCGAAGTGGTGACAGGAAGAGAAGAATCAGAAGAAATTCACAACTCCTTCGTCATTCATCATGCATGCGTTTTATAATATATTCCAGAGGTACATAATATGATATTATACGATATTATTATTAATGATGTACGTATATGTATCATACCAGGTATTTAAAAGCTTACGAGTACTCATTTACACGTATCATACCATACATAATATCCGTTTGCATTGCTGCACGAACGAAGCCGAATACGCAACAAGATATATATATATACGCACACGAAGAATGAGAGGAGAGAGAGAGTAAGAGGAAACATGAAAAAAAGGCGATAAATAAAATTATTTGAGGCGGGGGCTACGATCGGACCTGATGATACCAAAAATTTAACAATGTGTAATACAATATATATTATGTACAACATTTACATTTCCGTATATAGATAACACCCCCCCCCCCAACTCCTGTCGGGCGGAGATCCCAACCTCACTTTCTCGACAACAAACAGGAAAAAAAGTGTACAAACGAACAAACGCTCGATGTCTCTATCGATTCATCTCTCTAAAAAAAAACACCGTTCGTTTTTGTTGTGTACACGTATGCCCCCCCCAAATTTGGAAGAAAATCGGCTCGGAAATTCGAAATTCGTGCCAGGAGAGGGTGTGTATGCGCGGTATAATATGTGATACACAGAACGATTAAAAAAAAAAAAGTTGCCCTGGGCGAGTTCGGCGTATAGTATTTGAAAGGGTCGAGGGCTGTCTGTCCGTGTCTAGACCTGGTTGCCATCGACCCAGCTTTGACTAAAAAACAGTTGAAAATTCAAACAGACCTAACTTGTGAAACTTCTCGGAAAATTCTGAAAGATGATGTCGGGAGGAGTGTTGTAGTGTTAATAGTGTCGACTACCGGTATCAACCATTTTGTTGATGTTAGCCCAAGGCGTAAACGTTATATTTTGTTCGGCTGCTTTTTTTGGCGCCGATTTGTTACTCGTACTGCAGAGTATTGTGTAAGTTGCGTGTCGTGTTGCTCTTTCATTTCCTTACGTTTCCTGCTATATATGTCTCTGTGTGTGTTCTTCACATTAAGCCGTTGTTTCTACCCGTCGACATCCAGCACGCCTACGTAGTCAGTGTCCGTGCCGATTTTTCATCCTAGCTACGTAGTAGATAGATACAAGTTATTATGTGGTCACATAACCAAGACACAGAGGAGATACGACGTTGCAATGCAGTAAGCAGAGCAGACAATGCGAAATATGCTACGTATATACAACAGGCACGACCTACCCTGCTAGCAATACAAATGCGTGAAAGAGAGAAACCAAAAATTAAAGAGAAGAATAAGAAAGAGAAACAAAACAAAGCAAACAAACACTACTAACTATTGTATACCTCTTGCACGCAAGCTTGGTGATGCTGCTACCAGTCGTGTAATTTGTTACCATTTTTTTTTTTTTTCCGTCCCATTTATTATCTTCGCCCTTTCTTTCTCTCTCCCTCTTTATAATAGTCGTATCTTAGATCCGGGGTCACTGAGTAGGTTCTTCTCGTCCCTCCCCACTACGGTTCTCGTGCCTTGCATTTTTGTCGCGAGAAGATTTCAGCACTTTTTTTCTTCCCTCGTTCGTCGACTTGCTGCGTCGAATTCCGCCTACCCACATTGCATTGTCTGCTCTGCTTACTGCACTGAGCGCAGTATCTCTGTGTCGTAGTTTTGTGACCACAGAACTGGTACCTTTTTAGGATGAAGAATCGGCACGGACACTGGGTGTGCTGGATGTCGACGGGTAGAAAGGAAGGTTTAATGTGAAGAAGACACACACACACACCCACACTACGAAGGAAGGCGCTCTCAGCAAATGGTTCCTTTGGATGACAATTGCACTGTAATATTGACAAATACAATGTTCAGCGCGATGATGACTGCCAATAACCAAAAATCAAAAACATGATGAAGGAACTGAAGAAAACGAAGACCACAAAAACGTAAAAGCGCAAAAAAACGTGTGCCAGTTAGTAGTGTGTGTGTTCTTCCAACAGGCACGACCTACCCTGCTAGCAATACAAATGCGTGAAAGAGAGAAACCAAAAATTAAAGAGAATAAGAAAGAGAAACAAAACAAAGCAAACAAACACTACTAACTATTGTATACCTCTTGCACGCAAGCTTGGTGATGCTGCTACCAGTCGTGTAATTTGTTACCATTTTTTTTTTTTTTTCCGTCCCATTTATTATCTTCGCCCTTTTTTTCTCTCTCCCTCTTTATAATAGTCGTATCTTAGATCCGGGGTCACTGAGTAGGTTCTTCTCGTCCCTCCCCACTACGGTTCTCGTGCCTTGCATTTTTGTCGCGAGAAGATTTCAGCACTTTTTTTCTTCCCTCGTTCGTCGACTTGCTGCGTCGAATTCCGCCTACCCACATTGCATTGTCTGCTCTGCTTACTGCACTGAGCGCAGTATCTCTGTGTCGTAGTTTTGTGACCACATAACTGGTACCTTTTTAGGATGAAGAATCGGCACGGACACTGGGTGTGCTGGATGTCGACGGGTAGAAAGGAAGGTTTAATGTGAAGAAGTTCTCGTAATGAGCGTAGTATCTCTGTGTCGTAGTTTTGTGACCACATAACTGGTACCTTTTTAGGATGAAGAATCGGCACGGACACTGGGTGTGCTGGATGTCGACGGGTAGAAAGGAAGGTTTAATGTGAAGAAGACACACACACACACCCACACTACGAAGGAAGGCGCTCTCAGCAAATGGTTCCTTTGGATGACAATTGCACTGTAATATTGACAAATACAATGTTCAGCGCGATGATGACTGCCAATAACCACGCAGATGGCTACCTCTGTGAAAGCCGATACTATCCGCTAGAGGCGCTCCTTGCATGTTACCCTTTCTTTCAAGGGACCCTCCATCCCTTTCCTCCACTACACTTGCCGCCAGCTGTTCGACGAAGCTGCTGCCTTTTCCTCCGAGACGCCCCAAAGCTTAACATTTGCACCGCGACAGTGGCAAGCTTGTGGCTCCGTTCGCCGAAGGGCGCTTGTCCCGGACGCGCGAGGTGTTGGTGCTTCCGTGCCTCGGAGGTAGGGGCACCTGACCCGTCGTGGTCAGCGCTGCCGCCTCTCAGACGTACCCGCGCTTGCGGGTCTGCGTGAGTTACACCTAGTAGGGTTGGTCTTGTCATGGCACTCCGGGCTCGGCGCAAGCCGGAATGCCTCTGATCCTGGTGACCATGTCCATGCTCTGGTTCTGATCTGCCGTGAAGGGCTCCCCGCCTTCGACTTGGTCAGGGATCCCGAGTCGCCGTTGTGTGTGCGGGAGATCGCGTGGAGAAGCGGCCGGTGTTGGTTCGCGTGCGTTCCGGGTCTGGGGCTGACGCGTGCCTGTCGCGCGTCCACGCCGACTGCTGTGTCGCAGCAGGGGGCCGTCGCCTTTATTTTCTTCTGGCTCGAGTTTTGGGGCTGTGGGTACTCGACCCGTCGCTCCGCTCTCAGCCCTGACAGCAGCGCTACGAATGCAATGTATACCCATTTAGAGGGCTCAGATTGGGGTGGGATCAGGTGGGCGTGGGATCACGGTGCCAAGCGGAACCAGGGTCGGCGCCGACTGGCACACGAGCAGAGCATTCGTAGATGTGGTTGCATAACCTACGTACGTACGTAAATATAGCCATTGGGGGGTATTACGGCTCTCCCCCTATGGAGGTACGACGGAGTACGGACTTTTCTATTTTTTTTTTCGTGTCAAAACCGGGGTGCACGTAAATAAAAACCCAATACACCCACCATCCATCTTCAGGACCCAGACAGGGGGGGTATACTAAAAGCGAGTACCTGTAAAACATTTTTTTGAAACATTTTTTTTTTTTTTTGTTGGTAAATTCGTCCAGAAATCCCACCCAACCAATTGTTTTTTTTTTTTTTTTATGAACCTCTTTTTCTAAGAGGACGTACTACTACAGACAGTAAAATACTCTGCTGTGGTGTCGTTTTGGTCTGTCTTTTTTACGTGCGCCCTTGGTCAAAAATGTCAAATCGAAACGCTGCCGTCGCGCCCTTACCGAAGTGGTGACAGGAAGAGAAGAATCAGAAGAAATTCACAACTCCTTCGTCATTCATCATGCATGCGTTTTATAATATATTCCAGAGGTACATAATATGATATTATACGATATTATTATTAATGATGTACGTATATGTATCATACCAGGTATTTAAAAGCTTACGAGTACTCATTTACACGTATCATACCATACATAATATCCGTTTGCATTGCTGCACGAACGAAGCCGAATACGCAACAAGATATATATATATACGCACACGAAGAATGAGAGGAGAGAGAGAGTAAGAGGAAACATGAAAAAAAGGCGATAAATAAAATTATTTGAGGCGGGGGCTACGATCGGACCTGATGATACCAAAATATTTAACAATGTGTAATACAATATATATTATGTACAACATTTACATTTCCGTATATAGATAACACCCCCCCCCCCAACTCCTGTCGGGCGGAGATCCCAACCTCACTTTCTCGACAACAAACAGGAAAAAAAGTGTACAAACGAACAAACGCTCGATGTCTCTATCGATTCATCTCTCTAAAAAAAAAACACCGTTCGTTTTTGTTGTGTACACGTATGCCCCCCCCAAATTTGGAAGAAAATCGGCTCGGAAATTCGAAATTCGTGCCAGGAGAGGGTGTGTATGCGCGGTATAATATGTGATACACAGAACGATTAAAAAAAAAAAAGTTGCCCTGGGCGAGTTCGGCGTATAGTATTTGAAAGGGTCGAGGGCTGTCTGTCCGTGTCTAGACCTGGTTGCCATCGACCCAGCTTTGACTAAAAAACAGTTGAAAATTCAAACAGACCTAACTTGTGAAACTTCTCGGAAAATTCTGAAAGATGATGTCGGGAGGAGTGTTGTAGTGTTAATAGTGTCGACTACCGGTATCAACCATTTTGTTGATGTTAGCCCAAGGCGTAAACGTTATATTTTGTTCGGCTGCTTTTTTTGGCGCCGATTTGTTACTCGTACTGCAGAGTATTGTGTAAGTTGCGTGTCGTGTTGCTCTTTCATTTCCTTACGTTTCCTGCTATATATGTCTCTGTGTGTGTTCTTCACATTAAGCCGTTGTTTCTACCCGTCGACATCCAGCACGCCTACGTAGTCAGTGTCCGTGCCGATTTTTCATCCTAGCTACGTAGTAGATAGATACAAGTTATTATGTGGTCACATAACCAAGACACAGAGGAGATACGACGTTGCAATGCAGTAAGCAGAGCAGACAATGCGAAATATGCTACGTATATACAACAGGCACGACCTACCCTGCTAGCAATACAAATGCGTGAAAGAGAGAAACCAAAAATTAAAGAGAAGAATAAGAAAGAGAAACAAAACAAAGCAAACAAACACTACTAACTATTGTATACCTCTTGCACGCAAGCTTGGTGATGCTGCTACCAGTCGTGTAATTTGTTACCATTTTTTTTTTTTTTCCGTCCCATTTATTATCTTCGCCCTTTCTTTCTCTCTCCCTCTTTATAATAGTCGTATCTTAGATCCGGGGTCACTGAGTAGGTTCTTCTCGTCCCTCCCCACTACGGTTCTCGTGCCTTGCATTTTTGTCGCGAGAAGATTTCAGCACTTTTTTTCTTCCCTCGTTCGTCGACTTGCTGCGTCGAATTCCGCCTACCCACATTGCATTGTCTGCTCTGCTTACTGCACTGAGCGCAGTATCTCTGTGTCGTAGTTTTGTGACCACAGAACTGGTACCTTTTTAGGATGAAGAATCGGCACGGACACTGGGTGTGCTGGATGTCGACGGGTAGAAAGGAAGGTTTAATGTGAAGAAGACACACACACACACCCACACTACGAAGGAAGGCGCTCTCAGCAAATGGTTCCTTTGGATGACAATTGCACTGTAATATTGACAAATACAATGTTCAGCGCGATGATGACTGCCAATAACCAAAAATCAAAAACATGATGAAGGAACTGAAGAAAACGAAGACCACAAAAACGTAAAAGCGCAAAAAAACGTGTGCCAGTTAGTAGTGTGTGTGTTCTTCACATACCGTCCTTTCTACCCGTCGACATCCAGCACACCCAGTGTCCGTGCCGATTCTTCGTCCAAGAGAGGTACCAGTTCTGTGGTTACAAAACTACGACACAGAGATACTACGCTGCAGTGCAGTAAGCAGAGCAGACAATGCCATGCGATATACGACAGGCAAGACCTACCCTGCTATATAGCAATCCAGGTGCATGAAAGAGAAAAAAAGAGAAAAAAGAGGAAGAGAAAAAGCGAAAAGGAAAACATAACGAGTAAAAAATAAACATACGACTATACTTTTATACGACTACAACCTGCTCCAACACCAAAAGCGACGAGTGAGTGCTACTACTATACAGCAAGCAGTAGTACCTCCCGTTTTCCGTGATCCGACCCTCTCCAGCCGCAAGCGAGGAGCCCTCCCTCCTCCCCAAACACTTCCTCCAAAGAAGAAGCAAAACAACGACAACCCGCTGTCCATACTCGTATAACAAATGGCTGGTTTGTAACTGCTTCGCTGAGGTATACTGGGATGTTTCAACGCGCAGAAGAAGGCTGCTGTGCGGTGTTTCTGCTCGATGTTACAACAACAGGCAGTAGTAGTACCGCTCTACGAATCACCACTGGTATAATACCGGCCGTGTTAGCACGGACACCACTACAGCAGTACAGCAGCATGGGTCCGCCAGCACGAAACACCCACGAGTATTCGTAAACGAATCTGAGCACAACACCTTCGAACAATCTTGAGCGTATAGCCATACATACTATTATATACGTACAAGGCATGGTTTTCGTGCACGGGTAGTGCTCGCCGCTCAGCACGATTTCTTATTCCGATTTTCTTATTCCGATTTTCTTAGCGTCCCACCGAAAGTGAGACCTGTTTTCTTGATACATAATGGCCGGTCGCCCCGGTGGGCTAGCAGGTAACCACGAAGCCTGTTAGCGTCAAGGCCACGAGTTCGAGCCCCCCCGAGTGCATGCTCGTAGGGACTTTTTCTCGCAAAAAATCTTGACTAGCGGAAAGCGCGAGAGCGTGAGTTAGCAAAATTCGATGAAAATCGACGAGCGTTGGGAAGGCTGAACCCTTTGCGCGATACAAATCAAGGCAAGAACCGTAGAGGGGGGGAAGAGAGAGGAGCCTACTTTTGTGACCCCGGATCTGAGTTACGACTAGGGAGGGAGAAAGACAGAAGGGCGAAGATAATAAACGGGATGGAAAAAAAAGAAGAAAAAATACCAGGCACCACGTGCACCAGGTACTGGTAGCTTTCTTCTTTGAAGGCCTTTACTACAGTCCTGTTGTATAGCAGCAACCGCGGCACTACGCCTCGCACTGCCACATTGATTGGTTAATCCCATCCTTGGGCCAAGCAATTTCACAGCCGACACTACAGCAGTATGGTACTACTACTACTACTACTACTACTACTACTACTACTCAACCGGCACTATCGAGAGACCAGTACTGCTGTCGTACATGGAAATGCATTGTCTGCACTGCTTGTTGTTTTAACAGGAGTGGTAAGGTACGCACGTACTAAGCTGTCTCCAATCTCTTGATCTCGTCGCCAAAAAAAGTGAAAAAAACGCGGAAGAAAAAGAATGAATGCACGTCGACGTCACGAGTTATATACCAGCATTTGCTTTTTTTTATCGACGAACAGCACACACAGCGGAACTATGATACTGCTGAAACCTGTGCGTAACCAGTTGCAGTTGCTGAAACCTCGTACAGTGCAAGACGCCAAATAAGAAACAGGCTAGTAAAGAAAGCCAGGCTGATATTTAGAATAAAATAAGAAATTCGAGGCTCGTTATCTTGAAATTAGTGTAGAAAGCACCCTATCTCAAATGATAAATCCATTCTGGGCCAGCGCCCCTGTTTCTTATTAAATAGGTGTCCTAAATTCCCAAATTTTCCATACCAGGTACCCACGTTTTTTTTTCGCGCAATTTTTTATATTTCCAGATTTTCCATTTTTTTTTGTTTTCCAAACATTAAATATATCGTAATGCTACATATTATATCATAGACGTTCCTGATACTTTGCCCCCTCTCTGTTAAATCGCCAAACCCTAGAAATGTTTCCTGTTCTCCCTGTTTTTCTTGGCAAAAAAAAGAAGACAGAAATCTTGAAAAAAAAAGTCTCCCGCAAGAAAGGCCCTGAAGGGTCTCCGTTCTCAGAATGATCGGAGACAGACAGGTTGACCGAATTTTTTGTCAAATCGTCCTGCTGACCCTGGTGGTACTATGTGTCACTCTGTAGTACTTACAACATGTCCTTCAGGAGGTTATATCATACCAGGTATCACATCAACAATCATCCCCCCCCCCCGCACCACTCGCGATCGAAATATCACAATCACATATCATATCACACGCCGCAGCTTTGCAGCAGCGATGAGTTTCGACGAAAATTTCGATCTCATAACTGATTTGATGAGCAGCTGCTGCTACTTTTTTTTTTTTTTTTTTTTTTCCATCCCATTCATTATCTTCGCACTTCCGTCTTTCTCCCTCCCTATTAATAGTCGTAACTCAGATCCGGGGTCACAAAGTAGGCTCCTCTCCCTCCCCCCCCACTACGGTTCTTGCCTTGCATTTTTATCGCGAGAAGTGTTCAGCACTTTCTTCCCTCGTCAACTCTCGTCGAATTTTGCTTACCCACGCTATAGTATGCGCTCTCGACAGTCGGTATCATTTGAGAATAAAAACCTCCATGGGGAGAATCGAACCCTCGACATCCGGCCCTACAGGCTTCGTGGTTACCAGTTAGACCACCGGGGCGCTACTATACTGAGTAAGGTATATACAAAAAACATGTGTGTGTTGTCTTCACATTAAACCCGTTCTTTCTACCCAGCCACATCATCAGTACACCCAGTGTCTGTCCTGATTCTTAATCCTAGAGAGATACAAATTATGTGGTCACAGACTGTGAAACAGAGAAAAACCAAAACAAAATAAACACAAATTAATGGGCAAGGCAAGTGAGATGCTAACGTACCGGGTACGAGAATACAACGACACAAGCCGAACCGAAAAATAAGAACAAAAGAAAAAAAAAAACGAATTCTGAAACGAAACAGAATACAAATGACGCAGGGAGACAGAAGCGTCCCTAGAAGACCGTACCCAAGAGAGGAACAGATAACTTCTGCACGGCCGGGGCAACACGAAGAAAAGGAAGACACCGGCATAGGGCGGTTTCAAAAGGAGAAACAAGGCAAAATACATTTTTTTTCAATTCACTTTCAGAAAAGTCCTCTGCGCGATAAAAACGCTGAGAACCTGCAAACAAAAACTAAACAGCCACGGAGCAAAAGAGGGTACTAAGGTTTGTATCCTGCCTGGCATGACACGCGCGGACGGGAGGGAGGGGCGGGTGGGAGACTTGTATCATACCAGTACTCACAGCTGATGATGAGGAGACACTATTAATACTACTCACACACAGCTGATGGGGAGAAGGAAAAGGGTAGAAAACACCATCTATCTATTTGAGCTGTGAGGCTTGCTTTTATTTGTTGTATAGAATACCGGTGTCTACGCACCAACCACGGCTGGGTA
>MEHQ01003469.1:616921-628606 GCA_008828725.1 Saccharina japonica
CCTAATAAGAAACAGGCTGATAAGAAAGCCGGGCTGAGATTTACAGCAAAACAGGAAATTCGGGACTCGTTATCTCAAAGTTAGTGTAGAAAGCACCCTCTCTCAAATAAGAAATCCAGCCTGGACCAGAGTACCTGTTTCTTATTCGGTGCCCTGTACTGTAATGCAGTACGTACCTGGTACCAATTGACGGTGTCTTTTATCGCGTACACTTCGTCCGACACCTCGTCGGCCGCCTGCCCTCCGAATATGTAGATGCGCTGGTCCGTCCTTATGGTGGCTAAGCAATAGCGCAGACGCTTGAAGGGAAGGTCGAACAGTTCCCCGGAGTCTGTCCAGCAGTCCTCCTCCGGATCGTACCACTTTTTGTAGTATAAATCACAAAAACAACGAACGGAAAACAGACGTAATCAAAGATCCAACACGCAAATAAGTATGAATACCAGGTATAGACGACATAAGTGAGCTACAGTACGCGACAGATGTTAACCCATTCATAACTCAAAAACAAATCCCACACTAATTCCAAGTAGTTTGTCCCCAAATACGTGGGACCAGTTCTTAATCTGATAATTAACCCCTTAAGAACTGGTCCCCCGTTTTTGGGGACAAACTACTTGGGATTAGTATGGGATAAGTTTTTCAGTTCTGAATGGGTTAAGAATGAGACTGAGATTTTGGGGGGAAAACGAGCATGCGACCTCTTTGTACTGAAAATAGTGTGGAACACACCCAGTCTTACATAAGAATTCCAGCCTGGCCAAAAATAAGAGTCCACAGTACTTACATGGGCTTTAAAAGGCCACTCTGGCCGGTAATATAGTTACCGTTTTGATGATGATCTTAACATTAAATACGTCTTATATTATCGGACAGGTGGTATGATGTTTTCTCACTTCGTACTAAAAAATAGATACTGCTGTTATTTTATGTACGTAGCCCATAAGCCGGTCGTCCCGGTGGTCTAGCAGGTAACCACGAGAACAACAGCTGAGAAGACTGTGGAGTCGAGGTTCGAGTCTCCGTATGATACGGAGATTTTTATTCTCAAATGACACCAACTAACTGTCGAGAGCGCATATTATAGCGTGGGTAGGCACAATTTAACGAGAGTTGACGAGGGAAGAAAGGGCTGAAATATTCCCGCGATGAAAGTGCAAGGCACGTACCTATTACGGTGGGCCGTAGTAAATAGGACCAAATATTGTTGGTAAAAAAATGGAAATATACAGGTTTTTATGTGTACCGTAGGTCCTATTTACTACGGTCCCCCGTAATAGTGGGGAGGGAGGAGAAGGGCCTACTTTGTGACCCCGGATCTGAGTCACGACTAATACGAGGGAGAGAGAAAGGAAGGGCGGAGACAATAAATGGGGTGGAGATCCACCACGAATAAGGTGCTTTCGTTCTCTTCATGTCTTTTCCCTCTTGCGTTGTTCTTCATCTGTTGTTGTTGTTTGTTGTTGTTGTGGTTGATGTTGATGTTGCTGTTCTGTCGCAATCGTCCTTCGCATTATGTACGTACTTCTTTAGATACTGGACTGTATGATATATGTTTCAAGCTTTTTGTTGTTCTGATTTTTGATTCTGCGTGTTTGTTTGTCATTATTATTATTTTTTCAATTATTTTCTCATTATTGCAGTTACTTGCCCGTTTTTGTCAAACATACAACCCGTAGGGGTATCGGGGTATCTTACGCATCATCTATCTCCTTTTCGTATCTACTGGTGGTCCTCCTGTTGTACTATGATACTACTATTAATACGTACTGTGTTGTTGTACCTGGTATATAGATCTGCGACGATGATGACGATAATATATTTATTCGTTTGTTTCGCTCATCATCTCCTTTCATATCTATTTTGCGATGATTATGATGATAAGATAGATGTTGATGAGATTCATTATTGTTATCTTTGTCATCCGACAATGTGCTGTGTGTACGCGTACGTACGTAGCATCATGATGAGTTTCAACATTCATCACTCGTAAGCACTCCGAAATAAGGAAACCACACAAAAACAAAAAGAAGAGCCCTTTTCACCTTTCTTTTCACAACATCTACTCCATCCATTCTGTCATTCTGTCATTCTGTACACCTATACCTACGTCCTACTTGTGAGCTTTATTAATTCGTTTGTCTCGCCAACTCCTTTTTATATCCATCTACGATCAAGAGATGATTGGTGATGTTCATTCGTTCTCTTGGCAATGTGTAACCACGGAGGACGACCTGGCACGCGAATCTCCTCTGCCTCCATCCGACCAGAAAGAAAATTCGTTAAGGACTACGGACTATTGGTATAGACAGAGTACGCACAGCAGTCTGTATATTCTACATTTTCATATATACCCTGGTACTTGCCTGGTACGTAAATAACGCGTTGGATTTTTTTGTTTTGTTGTCGTTGTGATTATTTCGCCACTGGTGTCTCATGATAATTATTGACGAATAGTTTGTCTCCAAGCGCCAAAATTCGCAAGGAAGCTTTCTCGCCCAACGACCTTTCTTGGAATCAAAAGCCGTGGTGGTTACAAGAAAGAGTCTATATCGATATACCCTTTATTTGCTGTCGAGTGCTGTCTACCCAGCCGTGGTTGGTGCGTAGACACCGGTATTCTATACAACAAATAAAAGCAAGCCTCACAGCTCAAATAGATAGATGGTGTTTTCTACCCTTTTCCTTCTCCCCATCAGCTGTGTGTGAGTAGTATTAATAGTGTCTCCTCATCATCAGCTGTGAGTACTGGTATGATACAAGTCTCCCACCCGCCCCTCCCTCCCGTCCGCGCGTGTCATGCCAGGCAGGATACAAACCTTAGTACCCTCTTTTTGCTCCGTGGCTGTTTAGTTTTTGTTTGCAGGTTCTCAGCGTTTTTATCGCGCAGAGGACTTTTCTGAAAGTGAATTGAAAAAAAATGTATTTTGCCTTGTTTCTCCTTTTGAAACCGCCCTATGCCGGTGTCTTCCTTTTCTTCGTGTTGCCCCGGCCGTGCAGAAGTTATCTGTTCCTCTCTTGGGTACGGTCTTCTAGGGACGCTTCTGTCTCCCTGCGTCATTTGTATTCTGTTTCGTTTCAGAATTCGTTTTTTTTTTTCTTTTGTTCTTATTTTTCGGTTCGGCTTGTGTCGTTGTATTCTCGTACCCGGTACGTTAGCATCTCACTTGCCTTGCCCATTAATTTGTGTTTATTTTGTTTTGGTTTTTCTCTGTTTCACAGTCTGTGACCACATAATTTGTATCTCTCTAGGATTAAGAATCAGGACAGACACTGGGTGTACTGATGATGTGGCTGGGTAGAAAGAACGGGTTTAATGTGAAGACAACACACACATGTTTTTTGTATATACCTTACTCAGTATAGTAGCGCCCCGGTGGTCTAACTGGTAACCACGAAGCCTGTAGGGCCGGATGTCGAGGGTTCGATTCTCCCCATGGAGGTTTTTATTCTCAAATGATACCGACTGTCGAGAGCGCATACTATAGCGTGGGTAAGCAAAATTCGACGAGAGTTGACGAGGGAAGAAAGTGCTGAACACTTCTCGCGATAAAAATGCAAGGCAAGAACCGTAGTGGGGGGGGAGGGAGAGGAGCCTACTTTGTGACCCCGGATCTGAGTTACGACTATTAATAGGGAGGGAGAAAGACGGAAGTGCGAAGATAATGAATGGGATGGAAATGACAATCATCCCGGAACACGGGGCGAGCGCCGCCTCGGTTACCCTCATTTCCCACCGATCCACATTGTGTATGATGTTTACGGAGGGAATCGCTTATTATGACTTTGTTCCGTGATTTGTCCTCGCGCATACCTTGATTGCATCCTTGATTATGACAACCAACCCGGAACACGGGGCGAGCGCCGCCTCGCGTACTTTCCCGTTCACACCGATTCACATTGTGTATGATGTGTACGGAGGGAGTTCACTTGTTGTAACTTTGTTCCGCAATTTGTTTGATATCGCGTCAAACAAAGTGAACCCAGTCTCTTTACGTGTTGAGGTATTTATCGTAAACGGACCGCTTATCGTTAGCTCGCTGCAGTATCTCAGACCTGTATCCTTCGGTCTAGATTTCACGACTGGCTGCACGGGGCGGCGTCTCGGATCCCACCTTTCCCGACCGATTCACAATGTCTCTGATGTGCTCGTCGTGGCCTTCGCTTACTGTTACTTTGTTTCGATATTCGCCTAAAGAAACAAAGCTAGCTCAGCTTCCTGACTTATTATATTAATCGTTTTTAATTCGCTCCGCCTGAGTTGAATACGCCGCTCATAATATTTTGTTTTTGTTTTTCTTTGTTGTTACTTACTTTGCTTACACATTTTCATCTACTCCTTTACGTATTATATCCAAGGAGCACCAAATGCGTGTATTCCGTAAGCGTAGTTAGTAAACAACCTCAACAAAAATATACCAAATATATCGGCTTCTTGGGAGTTTAAATCTCATTTTTCTTTATGAATGTGATTTCGAATATGTCATGATTGTTGATATTACATATCAATATCAAACCGAACTCGTCCATGTAGCTCTCTCGATATATCGCATATGCTGGGGAGCCCTGTGGATATCGTCGAATCTCTCATGATTATTTATGTCAAATATCAATATTAAACCGATGTCCACTCTCTCCAGCCGTTATTAATATATACCTGGTGAACATTAATAACTGTATGCATTCATGTACAGATTAGCATCGCTCATGGTTGAAAACCGAACGAACATGCTCGAATCTTTCAATATGTTGCCATTTTAACATGAAATTCAGCGATGCAATATCGCTCATGGTTGAAAGCAGATCAAGTCTTCTCAAATCTCTCCATCATATATTACAGTTGGATTTAACTTGAATACACCGACTCAGAACTCGCTCGAACTTATTAGTATTAATAGTAGCAGTTCAGGGTCGACCATGGTTGAAAACCAAGCGGACCTTCTCGCATCTCTCGTTTACATTGGAATCTAACGATATAAGTTGAAACCTAACGAGTATTAACGAATCTCTATTGACCTCTTGGTTATTGCCTCTTGGGTAATGACTCTTAGCATTGAAACCTAACGAGTATTAACGAATGTCATTTGACCCCTCGGTCTTTGCCTTTGCATAATGAATCTTTGCATTGTGGCATTTACTCGTTAATCTTCAATACAGAGGGGCTCAGAACAGAATCCAACCCTCTCAGTATTATGTCGTAAACAGTAGTGTGAGTAGTGACCTAGGACTCGTCCGAAGCCGTAACCTAAGACTTGTCAGAAACCCCACACAAACAAAGAGTAATAGCTGGTGCACATTCATATTGCACCATAGTATAGCAGATCGTAACCTCGCTCCCCGACTCTACACGAGCCTGTCTTGGCCGGGCTGCTCTCATTACTGCTCATAAGCGTCGTGATTCTAGCAGAGCTGGCCCCGACGCCATTGCCGATCGTCTACTCTCCACCTACCGTTCGATGCGAGGTCGTTCGGGTTCCTTTCCTCCTCAAGCTCGAGTTCACGTTTCAGCTTGTCGATCGCTGTTGTTGCCGTCTGTTCTGCTTCCCCCGCCACACTTGTCTCCACGAGTTTCGGTGATCACCAAAAGGAGCCAGGAGGAAAACTACGGGATAAGCGCTTGCCAGTGTTCTGGCTGTGTATCAATCTATGGCCACTTATTTCTATGGTGATGTTGATACTCTTGCTTCGTCAAGCTGCTTCTGTGTCGCTCCTTGACTCTGGAAGCACTGCTTGCCGAGCATCCTCGATTGGTACTTAACCAGAAGACTGGAACCACAACTCTCTTCTCAACAGTTCTTCCGCCCTTCCACAAACCTTAGATTAAGCTATTTTCACTTTTGTCTTTTAGCTCAATCTCCAACTTAATGGGCAAGGCAAGTGAGATGCTAACGTACCGGGTACGAGAATACAACGACACAAGCCGAACCGAAAAATAAGAACAAAAGAAAAAAAAAAACGAATTCTGAAACGAAACAGAATACAAATGACGCAGGGAGACAGAAGCGTCCCTAGAAGACCGTACCCAAGAGAGGAACAGATAACTTCTGCACGGCCGGGGCAACACGAAGAAAAGGAAGACACCGGCATAGGGCGGTTTCAAAAGGAGAAACAAGGCAAAATACATTTTTTTTCAATTCACTTTCAGAAAAGTCCTCTGCGCGATAAAAACGCTGAGAACCTGCAAACAAAAACTAAACAGCCACGGAGCAAGAAGAGGGTACTAAGGTTTGTATCCTGCCTGGCATGACACGCGCGGACGGGAGGGAGGGGCGGGTGGGAGACTTGTATCATACCAGTACTCACAGCTGATGATGAGGAGACACTATTAATACTACTCACACACAGCTGATGGGGAGAAGGAAAAGGGTAGAAAACACCATCTATCTATTTGAGCTGTGAGGCTTGCTTTTATTTGTTGTATAGAATACCGGTGTCTACGCACCAACCACGGCTGGGTAGACAGCACTCGACAGCAAATAAAGGGTATATCGATATAGACTCTTTCTTGTAACCACCACGGCTTTTGATTCCAAGAAAGGTCGTTGGGCGAGAAAGCTTCCTTGCGAATTTTGGCGCTTGGAGACAAACTATTCGTCAATAATTATCATGAGACACCAGTGGCGAAATAATCACAACGACAACAAAACAAAAAAATCCAACGCGTTATTTACGTACCAGGCAAGTACCAGGGTATATATGAAAATGTAGAATATACAGACTGCTGTGCGTACTCTGTCTATACCAATAGTCCGTAGTCCTTAACGAATTTTCTTTCTGGTCGGATGGAGGCAGAGGAGATTCGCGTGCCAGGTCGTCCTCCGTGGTTACACATTGCCAAGAGAACGAATGAACATCACCAATCATCTCTTGATCGTAGATGGATATAAAAAGGAGTTGGCGAGACAAACGAATTAATAAAGCTCACAAGTAGGACGTAGGTATAGGTGTACAGAATGACAGAATGACAGAATGGATGGAGTAGATGTTGTGAAAAGAAAGGTGAAAAGGGCTCTTCTTTTTGTTTTTGTGTGGTTTCCTTATTTCGGAGTGCTTACGAGTGATGAATGTTGAAACTCATCATGATGCTACGTACGTACGCGTACACACAGCACATTGTCGGATGACAAAGATAACAATAATGAATCTCATCAACATCTATCTTATCATCATAATCATCGCAAAATAGATATGAAAGGAGATGATGAGCGAAACAAACGAATAAATATATTATCGTCATCATCGTCGCAGATCTATATACCAGGTACAACAACACAGTACGTATTAATAGTAGTATCATAGTACAACAGGAGGACCACCAGTAGATACGAAAAGGAGATAGATGATGCGTAAGATACCCCGATACCCCTACGGGTTGTATGTTTGACAAAAACGGGCAAGTAACTGCAATAATGAGAAAATAATTGAAAAAATAATAATAATGACAAACAAACACGCAGAATCAAAAATCAGAACAACAAAAAGCTTGAAACATATATCATACAGTCCAGTATCTAAAGAAGTACGTACATAATGCGAAGGACGATTGCGACAGAACAGCAACATCAACATCAACCACAACAACAACAAACAACAACAACAGATGAAGAACAACGCAAGAGGGAAAAGACATGAAGAGAACGAAAGCACCTTATTCGTGGTGGATCTCCACCCCATTTATTGTCTCCGCCCTTCCTTTCTCTCTCCCTCGTATTAGTCGTGACTCAGATCCGGGGTCACAAAGTAGGCCCTTCTCCTCCCTCCCCACTATTACGGGGGACCGTAGTAAATAGGACCTACGGTACACATAAAAACCTATATATTTCCATTTTTTTACCAACAATATTTGGTCCTATTTACTACGGCCCACCGTAATAGGTACGTGCCTTGCACTTTCATCGCGGGAATATTTCAGCCCTTTCTTCCCTCGTCAACTCTCGTTAAATTGTGCCTACCCACGCTATAATATGCGCTCTCGACAGTTAGTTGGTGTCATTTGAGAATAAAAATCTCCGTATCATACGGAGACTCGAACCTCGACTCCACAGTCTTCTCAGCTGTTGTTCTCGTGGTTACCTGCTAGACCACCGGGACGACCGGCTTATGGGCTACGTACATAAAATAACAGCAGTATCTATTTTTTAGTACGAAGTGAGAAAACATCATACCACCTGTCCGATAATATAAGACGTATTTAATGTTAAGATCATCATCAAAACGGTAACTATATTACCGGCCAGAGTGGCCTTTTAAAGCCCATGTAAGTACTGTGGACTCTTATTTTTGGCCAGGCTGGAATTCTTATGTAAGACTGGGTGTGTTCCACACTATTTTCAGTACAAAGAGGTCGCATGCTCGTTTTCCCCCCAAAATCTCAGTCTCATTCTTAACCCATTCAGAACTGAAAAACTTATCCCATACTAATCCCAAGTAGTTTGTCCCCAAAAACGGGGGACCAGTTCTTAAGGGGTTAATTATCAGATTAAGAACTGGTCCCACGTATTTGGGGACAAACTACTTGGAATTAGTGTGGGATTTGTTTTTGAGTTATGAATGGGTTAACATCTGTCGCGTACTGTAGCTCACTTATGTCGTCTATACCTGGTATTCATACTTATTTGCGTGTTGGATCTTTGATTACGTCTGTTTTCCGTTCGTTGTTTTTGTGATTTATACTACAAAAAGTGGTACGATCCGGAGGAGGACTGCTGGACAGACTCCGGGGAACTGTTCGACCTTCCCTTCAAGCGTCTGCGCTATTGCTTAGCCACCATAAGGACGGACCAGCGCATCTACATATTCGGAGGGCAGGCGGCCGACGAGGTGTCGGACGAAGTGTACGCGATAAAAGACACCGTCAATTGGTACCAGGTACGTACTGCATTACAGTACAGGGCACCGAATAAGAAACAGGTACTCTGGTCCAGGCTGGATTTCTTATTTGAGAGAGGGTGCTTTCTACACTAACTTTGAGATAACGAGTCCCGAATTTCCTGTTTTGCTGTAAATCTCAGCCCGGCTTTCTTATCAGCCTGTTTCTTATTAGGTGTCCTGTACTGTACAGTACTGTGTGTGTTGTGCAATGTCTACTCTTCTTGCTGCATTACAACGTATCATCTCTTGTGTCGCAGTAGTTGCGACCACAGAGCTTGCATCCTCTCTATGATAGGATGAAAAATCAGCGCGGACACTGGGTGTGCTGGATGTCGACGAGTGAAAAACAAGGAGCGGCTTAATAATGTCAAGAGCACAATCACTACAGGCGCGCATGTATGTGTGTGTTATACAACTGTGATATATACCAGGTACATTGTAGGGAGTGATTTATGTACCCCGTTCAGACCCACCCTCTCTTCGCTCCTCGCTTATTTATACCCATCGTCTCCGACGCCGCTGCTGTTGATGACTAACTGCTTATTAAAATTATTTCAGGAATTCTTGGTGGATGAGCTTTCGCCCAGCGCGGCTGCTCCATCTTATCAGACGGCGACAGCTTTCGTGGTCACCATCGCGATTGGCGTTACCAGCGCCTGTCTCCTTGCGTTCACTCCGCACTTTTAATGCCTGTGCTGTGGCGCCTTTCTCGCGCCCACGTAGTGCCTACTACAACTAGTGCGTAGTGCCTTTTTTTATGCCTTTAGTGGCGCCTCTTACAGTGCCTAGGGTCTATGTAAAAGTGCCTAGCTGGCATGTAGTGCCTGTAGCGCCTACCTTGTGCCATATTTTTTAGTGCCTAGTGGCTATATAGTGCCTACTGTGCCTACTGTTATCGCCTATAGTAGTGGCTGCATAGCGCCTATATAGGGCCTTAGAATTCCTAGCAGCCGGAACCGCGAGGTCTTTCCGCTGCGAGAGGCGGTAAACAACCACGGGGACATGGGGACGTGGGATTGTCGGCTTTTGATTGTTCTTTCCCTTCATTCGATCGTTTTTATTTCTAGTGTTGCTTTTTTTTGTCTGGTTATGTTTTTCGTGTCTCAACTTTTGAATGCTTTATACAAAACCATTTACACAGCAGTAGGCTTCACGGCAGAGACTGAAGCAGGAAAAACTGGCGCCCTTGCCTTCGGACAGTGCTTTCCAGGCGGGGGGGGGGGTTATCTTGCGTTGCCGCTTGGGGCACGTTGGACTGTCAAGAATATTCGGGCATTGTGTACTATAAACGCGCCTACGAGTATTGATAGGCCCATATAGACTATTTGATAAACTCACCCTGCAATTAGCTTTTTATCTTGCCTTATCTGATTTATGTTTTCATGTTTTCCTCTTGTGCTCCGTCATGTTATCTTGCACATGTTGTCTTACACTCGGGCTAGATGTTGAGGTGGATTAGTGGGAGTTCGACGGTTACTGAGGCGTTGTGTGGCGTAAATACCTGTTCAGGTGAAAAGGGCAAAGAGTGTGTCGAAGAGCGCATAGAGTTGACATTTGGCTCGCGGAGGGGGGGGGAATGGGGGCTGCGTAAGTCAGCCGATCGTATGGCGTGACTTATTTTGTGCCTCTATACTGGGTTGCTCTCCTTTTATTTGAAAGGGGCGCTTAGAGCCCAGCCCGCCAATGCGACTCTCATATAGTTGTCTTTGTACTCTCTCTTTATTTCCCACGCCCTTTCCACAATAATAGCAGTGTTTACACAGTATTCTAAAATATTCCTTCGCCACCACCCTCTTTGTTCGCGCTACGCAGGAGGGAACTAACTGCGAGGTGTTCATTTTTTACCCTTTTGCAAAGTCTATTTGTTTTACTGGTACGATTCAGTGCCTTTTTTTTAGTGCGAGGTTGAACATCTAATCTGTTGTTGTTGTGTTCGTGTTGCGTGTAAGATTTTTGACACTAGACGTAACGATTGGTTGGTTTCGTACGTCATGGTGGGTTGATCGCGGGTCTCCATTTTGATCTCTTGAGAGCTTGAGAACGCCAGGCGCGCGTATATGGGCCGCGCGTGCGTGTACCCACGGCTGCCCGCCGGCGCACGTAATTCTCGGTGCAGCATCTATTCGTATCTGGTTTCGCGCAGCAGAATCGTTGAGAGATGTGGTATCGGGCGAGAGGAGAGAGTCAGAGAGAGAGAGAGAAAGAGAGAGAGAGAGAGAGAGAGAGAGAGAGAGAGAGAGAGAGAGAGAGAGAGAGAGAGAGAGAGAGAGAGAGAGAGAGAGAGAGAGAGAGAGAGAGAGAGAGAGAGAGAGAGAGAGAGAGAGAGAGAGAGAGAGAGAGAGAGAGAGAGAGAGAGAGAGAGAGAGAGAGAGAGAGAGAGAGAGAGAGAGAGAGAGAGAGAGAGAGAGAGAGAGAGAGAGAGAGAGAGAGAGAGAGAGAGAGAGAGAGAGAGAGAGAGAGAGAGAGAGAGAGAGAGAGAGAGAGAGAGAGAGAGAGAGAGAGAGAGAGAGAGAGAGAGAGAGAGAGAGAGAGAGAGAGAGAGAGAGAGAGAGAGAGAGAGAGAGAGAGAGAGAGAGAGAGAGAGAGAGAGAGAGAGAGAGAGAGAGAGAGAGAGAGAGAGAGAGAGAGAGAGAGAGAGAGAGAGAGAGAGAGAGAGAGAGAGAGAGAGAGAGAGAGAGAGAGAGAGAGAGAGAGAGAGAGAGAGAGAGAGAGAGAGAGAGAGAGAGAGAGAGAGAGAGAGAGAGAGAGAGAGAGAGAGAGAGAGAGAGAGAGAGAGAGAGAGAGAGAGAGAGAGAGAGAGAGAGAGAGAGAGAG
>MEHQ01003469.1:633143-732521 GCA_008828725.1 Saccharina japonica
GGGGGGGGGGCGGGAAGACGGGAGGGGGCGAGGGCGGTCACTGTACAGTTAGCGCGGAAGCGATGGCGCCTCCCAGCGACACACATTGAGCAGCGTCGCCTAGTGTTCTGAAAAGCGGCACAAGGCATGAACGCGGGAAAACAACAAACGCCAATATCTCTCACCTCAACTCTCCACTCTAACGGCACCCGATCACACGCGCCTTCCCCTTTCGCCTCTACAGGCGGCGACCAATGCTCGTTTTTGCGCTTCGCTTCCCCGCCCCCCGCCCCCGGCTGCCACACGAACACGCCTCCACGCTTCCTTTCTTCTTCGCCATAACCACCATGCCCTGGAAAGTCGAAGCTCGCCCACATAAACGCTTCCCCCTTGGCCGCTAATGTCGAACTAGTCATCCAAGAAATACTCTTCACACGGACGCACAGAGTCGTGCGAGCCGGGAGGAGATGGTCGGTCCTGGGGGATCGATTTACGAGCGTTTTCCTCTCGCTCTCTCGGGAACCGTGAGAGTCGTCCCCGACGGAGGCATCCTCGTCTACGGAGCCCTCAGGCGATCCTACGCCGAGTCGGTGCGATGGCAGAGCCTTGCGGGATGCTCCGCCTTGCCGTCTTCCCCCCCTAGCCTCGCCACCCGCGCCCTCCTGGCTGGGGTTGGCGCCGAAGCTTCCGTCAAAGGCGTCGTCTTCATTGGGGTGCCCCTCACCTCGCGATTGGCCCCCATCGCGCATCATCTCCACCCCCACCTCCTGCAGGAACCCGTCATTATCCTTCCGACCGCACTGAACGTCGCCAATCGCCCCTTCCTTCGCCTCCCACCGGCCGCTGGACGCGCGAGACTTCCTCCTGGCCACCGCCGAAGGTTCCCTTCGGTACGAGACCGACAGCGGCAACGTTTCCGGCGGCCGCAGCCCCCCCCCCTCCCCGCCGTCCGCGCTGGTCGGCTCGATCGGGAGCTTCAGAACCACGCGCGCGGACGTTCGCCGCACCAACGGCAAAAGGTCCTCGCGCCGAAGTACCGCCTTTCCCAGGGGACGGTGCGGCTTATCCCCGGCCGTGCTTGCCTCCCCGTGCCCGTGATGGCGGTGCTGCGGTTCTCGTTGACCCGCGCCGGCCTCGCCCGAGCTCCAAAACAGAGTTAGGACGACGTCCCCTCGCCCGAACACGCAGTCCAGGAGGCCGTTCAGCGACCTATCTTCGGGTGCACCAGCCTCGCCGCCACCGCCGCCGCGGCCGCCGCTGCCGTTGCCATCGCCGCTGGCGCCGCCAGCGCCACCTCCAGCATCTCGGGAGTCGTGGGTTGGGCCCTCTGGGATTTTTCTCACCGCGTTGCCGTGGACCTTGATGGTGTGCCTCGCTCGGCTGTTAAGGATGCCGCTGTCACCATCCCACCAGAGCTCGTGTGCTTGGTTGGTGGCCACAGCGGGGTCGGAGTCGCCACCGCCCTCCGGGTCTAGGCTAGCCTGAAGGGGCTGCGTGGTGTTGGTGGGGAACGGCAAAATCCGCACGTAGAGACGGAGGATTGCAGTCAATGGCGGCGTCGCAGGCGCATGCATGACGTGGGGAGACATGGGAAATACACACCAGGGCTCACGCCTATTAATAGGAATAATGATGTTGAAGATGGCGTGTGCAACGCGCGCGTATCGCGCAACAGGCTACCATCGATATCACCACCTACAAGCATGTCGCTTTCGCTACACCGTGCTTCTAAAGACGAGCTCGAAGCGCTCAGTCTACTTTACTACTCCTGTAAACTGGCGGGGGTTACCCAGGGCTTCGATATCCCGCCACCCAATACCCTTTATCACCGTCGAGTTTTCAAGTTACCTGGCCTGTAGGAAGTGAGTATTCGATGACACAACCCACTGGTTCGTCGGCAGCCTCCTCTCCGCTGCCTTCGGTTCCAAGCGCCACGGGCAGCTCGCCCACTGCAGACAACTCGACGACATGGCGCACGAGGCCAGAGAAACCACCGCTACAGCGCGCAGTGTTCGTCTCGGCCTTCCGAACCCGGCCAGGGTTTAGGAGCATCGATAGCTCTACAGGTCATGGTCGACAGGGGCACGACACAAGAGAAAAGCCGAACGGAGGAAACGCGCAAGGGCATCGTCAGGAGGGGGTGCGTACGGGACTCGGTGTGGGCGTGGGGTCGTGGGTGTCGCGATGAAGGTTAAGGCTCGTACCGCCTCGCTAACTAACGAGGACATCGCCGCACACATCGCAGAATTTTGCGAGTAGCTCGACGCGACCAGACATACTTGTACGATAGGGGGCCGCATTGCGTCCCTCTTTGTCCACGCTGTTTTTGAAAAAATACAAATATAACAGGCTAGTCTATCATCTGACCGAGACACAGCGAAAAATATCCCGACACGCGCGTGCGACTGACCCGCTCCGCTGCCAAACCGCTGCCAGAGTTATACGGAAGGAACACATTTACCAGGAACGCATTAGTCTACCATTAATAGTGAAGCGTCAGCGGCTAACGACGCTCCAAAGCACACTTTTTCCGTACCGCGGTTCAACTACACTATTGATGGCAAACGAAGGGCTTGGACTCAAGACTTCAAAAAACATGAAAAGGTCGACTCTAGCCAAAGACAAGAGTCTCCGCCTGTCTCCCTGACCTTCCATGGAATCGCCCAGCGCCGGAGGCTCTAGGTTTGCCGACAAATCGCCCAAGACGTCCTCCTCCCCATACGCCCCTTCGTCTTCTCCTCCAAACCCGCCCCCTCCCCCGCCGTCTTCTCCCACGTTATGTTCCGCTTGGTTCTCCCGCGCCTCCTCCTCCCCACGTCCTCGTCTGTCCGTAGCTGCCTGAGAGCCGTTCAACGGTCGTTTCAACGTACCAACGCCTTTTCCACGACTCGACAAAGCGCTTATCGCGGCCGAAGCACCCAGCGCCAAGAACACGCGCAGCTCCCCCACAGCCCTGCCCGAAAACGGGTCAACGACAGCCACGGGACCATCAGCAGCGACGGCCAGGGAGCAATCGGTCACCCCAGCCGGTCCCGACTGCTGCTCCGCTGACCCGAACGCCGCGAACGCCCGAAGAGAGACTTTGGCCAGTCCGATCAGCGCTCCGCCCAGCCCTGCACCGCCACCACCGCCGTTGCCGTCATGGTCTTCCGCACAGCCTCCCCAGACTTCGAACACCCTGCTGGTGCTTTCTCCGCGGCGCCACGTGCTGCTGTCGGCCGGAGCCGGAAATTTTTCTCGGTGGTCAAACGCGAACGAAGGGAGGGGCTGCCCTCCGTTTGGCCCCGGGGTCTGGTCCCGAGAACCGCACACGGAACGGTGCGTCACGGTAGGAGTGTACCCTTCCACCTGCTTCGCGGGGCCGAAAAGGAGTCAAAACAAAGGCGCGGCGGTCGATAAATGTCAGACAATGGGAAATCGGTCCTCGTGGTAGGCGCTGTGCTGGCATAGGCGTCAACGCACGATGGGCAGCGGGGGGGGCACCCGGAGGAACTTACACGAAGCGCCTCCGAGAGAGAGGGTCGTTTGCGCGTGACGCGAAAAATGTGTCGCGCTGCATGCTGCGTCCGAAGACAATCAGAGCACTTTGTTGGCCCCACGACGCGAAATAAGGAGTGAGAGAAACACGTAAAGTTACACGTAAAGTTACACACGGGTTGAGCGAGATCTCAATGGCATGGCTCGGTTCCATCGAGCATGTGAACAGTGCAGGGGTCGCGGCTGGAGTCTGCACGATCGTCGTACAGCAAAGAGCAGCCCGCGGAATGTTTTGCACCGTCGGTTTTGCCGGAATGCACTAAAATAAAATAAAAACACGCGGTGTGCCGCACCAAACATTTCCCGAGGAATGTACTCCTCCCCCTGACGATCACTGTCAACAGTCGTTTCGGCCAACATCTGTACGGCTGGCATCGCCTCAGTTTCAACCGTAGCGTTCGTCCACCAGCGCCCCCTGCCAGCTGCGTCGCGGCCGCAGCCCTGACTCAAGCAGAACAGCTCACCACAAACACCGTCGACCGAACACTGAAAAACAACTCACCTGGGTGAAGGAGTACGCAACCCGCACATGCTCGACTCCGGGCGCCACATCCGTCGACAACTTCAAATCCTCGATTCTGAGCACCACAGAACAGTCTACCCCAGCCGGTCCGACCGCTAACCCTTGCTTCTCTTCTTTCCAGCTCCCCCCCAACTCCGACGGGTGAGCTGCTGGAGGAGCCGCGGGACTGCCGCCGCGTCCGCATGGCTCCCCCATCTCGTCCATTTCCCCCGCTAACGACTCCAGCGGGGCCGCCTCACGCAAATCGACCCCAACGGTTTTAGATTTTTTCTTCGCCAGAAGGGGTGGCGAAAACTCTTTCTCCTCTGCCGCGCCAACTACCGGTCGCTCCAAGCCCATCCCCCGCCTAAAACTATCGTCGTTCCCCTGGTCTAACCCTAACCCCCCCACCCCTCTCGCCTCCCCCGCCCTGTCCGTCCCCTCACCACGGGCGCCCGTTTTCTCCACTCCTTCGTACCACCTGCTCTTCAGCGAGTGCTCCACTGCTGGGCGGCTGTGCTCGGGAGAGACATCCTGCTCTCCGGGAACCAGCTCCAGCGCGACCGCAAGCGCGCCGACTGCGCGATCGCCCAGAACCAGAGGCCTGGCGGCCGTCGGCGCCTCCTCACGGTAGGGGTTACGCAACGGGCGGCCCCTTCTCCCCCTGTTCCCGGCGGCGGCGACCCGAGCGTCCTCAGCCGCCCAGAAGTCCGACACCTCGACGAGGTCTAACGTGGCTGCAACGCCAAGCTCCGCAGATAGGAGGAGGTCGCGCAGCGGGAGCGTTGCTACCGCCGCCACTCTGTCCCCGGGACCCACCGTCAGGGGCTCCGCGCGTTTCTGCGGCTTTCCCGGGCGAGGGTGGTTCTTGGGCTGGCCGGGTCGCGCGCGCGAGGCCCCGTCGGTCTTGCCGTCGACGAGGAGAAACTCTACCGTGGTGTCCATCCACCGACGGACGCAGGTATCGTCCACGTCGACAGCGCACACCATCTCCTCCAGCAGAGCCGTTTCGCCCATGACCAAGTCAGAAGCCCCGAACCCTCGCCGCACCCTAAGGATGGATGTGGCGCTCCCCACCGCGCCGCTTGGAGACCTGCCTCTCCCACCAATAGCAGCCTTCGCTCTCCCGCGGGAGGAAGCCGAAACCCTCGGCACCCTCGGAGGCACGGGCAACGAAACCACTCGAGCGTCGCGCGGTTTACTCCCTCCCTCCCCCCCACCCGCTCGGGCTCCCGCCTTCCGCCCCCCGGCACTCCCTGGTCCGGGCGGCGTTGCGAACGCGGGAAGGCGAAAGCGAAGCTGCCACCCGTGCCCCTCGGCCGACGAAGACATGGAACCAAACATGACCAGCCGCGACAGGCGTATCCGCAAGAATCGCACCCGAGCCAGGGAGTCCGCACGCCGGCGCTCCACCGCTGCAAGCGCGGGAAAGGCCAGCGAGGACGGGGGCGGGCCAGCCGCCTCGAGGAGGAGGTTGACCATGCGGTCCTCGTGATCTCGGGTTACCGGGTCCCGCACAAGCACGCCAGCCTCGTCTGCGGCAGCAGGGCCATCATCCGAGAGCGTGTCGAAGATGCCCTCGATGTCGTCCCTCAGAGAGGAGCCGAGGGGGGCTCCACTCACCAGCCCGGGCTGCGCGGCGAGGCCCGCGAACCGGTCAGTGCCGGCAGGGGGGAGGAAAGGCTTTGACTGCGACAGATGCGCCGCTGGTGTTTCTAACGCCGGCGGTACCTCGCCGCTCCCCGAAGCGAAGGTCATCTTTTCCCTGAGGTCCTTGCCGCGGTTGAGCAGCTCAGAGAGGTAATTGCCATGGTCATCATCAGAAGGCCTACTCGTTGACGTTGAGGGCGCGTGTGGGCGCGGGGACTCGGGTCTACCGGGAGACGAGACTACGGCTTCCGCACCCGTCTTGTCGTGGCCGGCATCACGGGCGGAAGGCTGTCCTCCCGTGCGGCTGGGATTAGGGTCTGGCGCTTGCCGCTCAGGCGACACGCTGCCCGCGAAATGCCCCGCCCCCGCTTGGTCTGCCTTCCGCTTTGACAAGGGCGCGCCCGTGGTGATGGTGGGGATCCTTGTCGTCCCAGAGAGCGCCATACCAACGCGGGTCGGCGGGGTTCTCTCAACTCTTCCTTTCGCGATACTTGCTTTCGTGGTGGATACCGCCGGGTTGAGGTTCCGTGATGCGGCAGCACTAACGCCAGCACTAGCGGCAACGGGGAGTCTTCCTCTGTTGACCTGGACCCCACGCGGCGTCGGCGGAGCCTCTCCGTGCGTCTCGGGCGGGTGATACAGAGAGCCCTTCGGTGCCGGCCAGATGGGCAGAGTGTCGGACGCGTCGAAATTCGCCAGTGCCTCGTTCAGCTGGAAGGACGAAAGTTGAGCCGACCCTCGAGGGTGTCGAGTGTCGGACACGAGAGAGCCTTCGCTGGACCCGCTGCTGAGATCGTCGCTGTCGAAGGACGCTCGGGCAGGAAGCCCCCGGCCCTCACTTGAACGCCGAAACCCTGGCTCGCTCCGCCAAGCCTTGGACCGCTCCTCTTGAACCCCAATGCCCGCCTGTACGCCCGCGTTTTGATCTACACCGGTGGGTGTGGCAACCCCCCCGCCATGATGAAGGGCCCCGAGAGCCCCTTGCGCTTCTCCTCCCATTGTGGCCGTGTCAGCGACCATCTTGCCCAGCGTTACCAGGCTTCGAAGCTTGCTGCGAGGGCCGAGACAGGCGCGAAGGCAAACCCGGAGATCTCCCGCGTACCTGTTGCCGTCGAGTGAGAGCACAGGAAAGTAGCCCTCCGCCACGACGTCGCTCTCCCCCGAGGCCGGGTGTGTGTCGAGTTTCCCCCCCCAGTTTCCGACGGGGATGACGCAGCGGCCGACGTGTCGCGCACCCCTCGGCCCGCCCTCATGCACGAGCACTTCTAGCGCGATGCTCCCCTGGTGTAAACGGGTAGAAGGCGGCATGCAATAACGGTGGCCCATGAGAGTTACATACAGAGATAACGGGAACACGAGATCACGACATGAGTTTTTCCTCGATCTAGCCTCGGCTCAGACATTATTAGCATTACGAGACAGAACCGAAACGCTCGCCTACACACGAACGGCATGACGATGACGACGTCCGCACCGAATGTCGTCATGAGGCAGACCTTTGTAAAACCCGTACACTACCATAACCAACCCGGGACAGATAGTAACCAGGTACCTGATACCTGGTACCAGGTACCAGGTATGAAAGAAGCGTGACATCGACCGCCGACGTGCTGATACGAGTATTCATACTGTAAGGGGGCGTTGCTCTAAATAGTATAATAGTGTTGGGCAAGTCTATAATCAGACGGGACAGAAAACGCCAGCCATCTACCAATCATATCGCTTTATTAACGGGAGCCACGACAGCCATCTACCAATCAAATCGCTTTATTAACGGGAGCCACGCGAAATCACGCCGCACACAAGAAGCCCACAGCACGCAAACACCGCATCACTCACGCGATAGCCATGCGACGATTGACCCTCGATCTCGACAAATACCCATTCCACGATTAACCCACTTCGTACCGGGCATGACCAGTGAATCTACATAACAATCTCGAAGGTATCATTGCGACCCGTAGTCTAGGAGGCGAGAGCTTGCCTGCCGCGTCCTATGGTCTTCGTCTGAACCTTCAAAAAGTTATGTTTTTGGCCATCGGAGAGGAATCGAGAGTTTTTTCGTCTGTTTCCAACACATTGGCTGCCAAAATCAAAATTTTCAGACGCCTGGCCGGCGCCCGCCACATACCATCCACCGAGAGGGGAGCACTGTAACACTAGCGTGGGTCGGAGCCTCTAAACAGCGCGATCCGTTCAAATTTCATGACGCAGTCGCTGTGTTTGTCGATCGATGTCAAACATGAAAAACGGTATTTTTCTTGCGCAACCGCGAGTGATCAAGATTTTTCATCGTCTGTTTTCTACACACCAGCGGCCGAATGTTTCTTTACCAGACGCCTGACCGGCCCACGCCACGTATCACCGACCAAGGTATGAGCACTGTAAGACTAGAATGGGTCGGAGCCATTAACCAGCGTGATCCGTTCAGAGCTCATGACGGGGTCGTTGGATTTGTCGATCGATGTCTACCGAGGATTCTCATAAAAGAGCTGTCTCCTGAACCTGCCAGAACACAACAGGAGTTTCATGAGTATTGCGCGGGCTTCGCCCGGGTAATTAAAGTCCCCGTGAGCTGTCCCGTAGCATTAAAAATTTGCCATAGTGTTGTGGGAGTGTGGGAAAGTACAAGCTACGAGCACTACGGCCGTGGCGAAATGCACCAGAGGTCTTGCGTGAAACAAGGTACTGGTACTACGCGTACACGCGTCCTGCTGTACGAGTATAGCCTACACGTCTACGACGAGGTACATAGACCTGGTACTGCTGCACACCAGCGACCAGTACGTACGAAACTGAGGTTTACAGTTTACAGTTTGTATACATACCGGTACTGCTGTACGTGCGAGTACGTACGTAGACTGCAACAACGGCAGACGCAAGATGTATCAAAATGTTCGAAGGTTCAATTTATCACTCGCTCTCACCATGTCCTTTAGATACGCCACGAGCCCATCCACTCCACACCGTACAGGGAATAGGGCGCAGGTGGCCCTCGATGACCTCACCCGCCGAGCCATCTCCCCACTATCATCCCGCTCACTCAGCAGGGTAGGCTTCAGCACAATGCCAGGCCCGCCGTCGCCCCACCACATCATCCTCACAGCAAACATGGGCTCGCTTTGACGATCTCGCAGATACCTGGTTGAGCACAGCACGCCTGGCTTCGGGTACAGACACGGCACCGACAGCTCCATTTCTCCGGCCACAACTCCAGCTACCATCGGAGGAAGGGAAGAAGACACTATGAAGTCGACAGCGCCGGGCTCAGGTGCCCTCCGCGACGCGGAGGCAAGAGGCATCTTGTTTCCCGCGTCCTTTCGTACCTGTTCCGTTTTGTGCTGGCTAGGTGCCTCGTTCAGGCGTTTGCTGGAGGGCAGGTCTTGGCCTAACGCGGCTCCTTGAGAACGACGGACGTGGAGTAAATTATCTCGGTCATTTGCGGGAAGAAGCAGCACGCCGATCGCTTCCACTATAAGACAGAGAGACAGCACAGCACAGCAGCAGCAACAACAGCTGCAGCAGTGCTGATAGCTGATGGCTTGGTGAGCCTTTTGACTTTTCACGAACTCCCAAAATTCCAAATTCAAAAACTCAAAAAAAAAAGGAGTATGGAGTTTCCCCGATTCGGGCTATCTTGGCCAATCATAGCCTTGCAACGTACGTATTCACGCCGAGAGTCGGGCGTGCTGTTTGGCTTTCTGCCCTCTTCTTCCCCCCCACCTCGTCCCTTAGCCCCTGCGCCGCCCTTTCCTGTAGGCGTCGCGACAGCTTTGTGAGATGCATCCTGTACAGCATCTATGGGCTATGACCCTCCAAAAACTCATATAGCCCATACATAGTACAGCAGTACGTGGTTGAGATTTAAATTCTTCGGGTGATACTTTTCGTTTTCATTTTTTTCCCGAAAACTATATCGCTGGACTTGCGCTGGACATACGTATCTGGTATATACCTCTCTCTGCACACGGCGCAGGAAGACGATCGTCGCGTTGTAGGTTAGAAGGGCTCAAGCGCTGAAGGTAAGGCAAGGCTAGCTTTCATGACGAAGTATCTTCCCTGAACGGGTATCGGCTTATACTGAAGGTGTTGTAGATCCACAACCACCATTCTAAAAAGCTTGCATAAGAAACAGGCATAATTGTCCGCCGAGAGACAAAAATCATAACTTTCATCGAATTTGGCACCTCACCTTGACCTCCCACTTTTTTCGCGTTTTCCGCGACGACGCAAGACGTACGTACAAATAAAGGAAAAAGGGCCTTTATATGTTACGTGTACACTTGTGCAGGATTTAACCCCCGAACTTCTGCCAATCAATAGGGGTGACAGCAGCCAGTGTACCAGAGCGTGCTATCGAAATACCTCTGGCGGCCATTATCGGAAGAAAACCCATTTAATCCTTTTATCCCGGCCCTGGTGGGAGAGGGTGAAGCGGGGCTTTACAGCAGGGGCGTGGAGCGTGGAGGCAGGGCCAAGCTCAGCGGCTCTAAACCCGACCAATTAGCACGGTTCGTGCGTATATCACACGTACTCACTTGCATTAACAATAGCCACTCAAGCAAGTATACAGATTGAGAGATCATCTGGGATCACAACGAACGGCCGCGCGCCCATCGACATATATATCATCGACTAGCCTTCTAAGTTAATGGTTCGCGCTATTTATGACTACACTTATGGGACAGAGCAGCAGAACTTACGACACAGCAACCGAAACAGGTAATTCTACTATACATACTCATACCGTCGACAGAGCAGCAGAGAGCTAGCACACAACAACCAAAACAGGTATTCTACCTACTACTATAATATCGGCTAGACAGGAACGATACCGGCTAGACAGGAACACCTACCCATCAGAACTGTCCCCATCAACGTAACTATCGTCGTCCTCGTCAGGTTCGTCGTCGTCCTCTTCCGATTCCTCCTCAATAGCATCATCCGAACGATGGGGACACTCTTCAAAACCGTGCCCCACTTCGTTACACCCTTGGCATTGCAATGCCACCTCCTCCTCCTCCTCCTCCTCCTCCTCTTCCTCCTCCTCCTCCTCCTCCTCTGCCCTCCCCCTGCCAGCACTGCCACCCGATTTCGACAATACCAAACCTCTCCCGTTCGATGCCCCTCTACTGCTACCCCCACCAGCACTGCTATCTCCTCGGTGAGTACCATTCTCAACGGCCTGCCCGCGCTTGGCCAGCATACGCTCGGCCCCAACACCGGCTGTACTTGACACCTCCCTTGACGAAGGCGACCCTTCGTGTGCTTTCTCGTTTGTTCGCTTGTCTGCCGGAGCCCTCACCGCCACCCCCGCCCCCGCCGCTGCCGCCGCCCCCGATGCTGCCGCCACCGCCGCCGCCGCCGCCGCCGCTGCTGTTGCTTCTGCCGCTGCTGCTGTCGCCCGTTGATGCACGTTCCGTTTTCTTTCTTCCCACCGTCGTCGGTGCTCTGGACCTGCCTGCTGTGCCGAAAAAGACAGCGCGCATAAGCGCGGCCGGGAGGAGAGGGGACGTGGTAACGGATACCATGCGATGAGACGCGATGCGATACGGTGTGGTTTGATACGATGCGATGCAAGAATGCGGTGGGCGGGCGAGCGGGGAGCTGCAACATGCTCCCCGCCGAACACGTACCAAAAGCGTTCGGCCTCGCTTTAAGAAACAAAACACTCAATCAACCGGACGCCGCCATAAAATGACCGTGCGGGAAAAAGGTCGGTGTCGATAGCGCCATCTCTTTCAGCTTCGGTACAGCAGCACAGCTCGCCTCTACTAACACCAGTAGTAGAGCTAGGCTTCACTTCACACGAACACAGGACTATGCCGAGGCCCACCTTAGACACGAGAGAAGCGACGAGCAGGTCCAACTTGGGGCAGCCCCGGGCGTTCCGTTCTGACGAATGAAACTTCCTCAAGCATTCGGGGCACCTGGTACAAGAGCCGCATAGGAAGGCCATCACGTGGAGGGCGTATCACGTGGGATTTCGTGAGTCGCCGGGGAACGTTTGCAAGCGTTTCGCTTGAAGCAAAAGCGGCGAAAGTAAACCAGAGCTAGACTGTGACCTTCCCGAATACGAGAGCGTATTTCGAAAATCAGCGTGGTGCGTGCGAATTTTTTTGTCCGGCAGAGTGCCACACGATCGCCAAACAGCCCGGGTAACAAAAACCGATCAACTGAACGACTCGTTTACTGGTACACGTTTTCGTGTCATCCGACGCCAGCCGCGTAAACGACTGATTGCTCGCTGACCAGGTCTCCGACAAAGCTACCCGGTAAACAGATACACAATGGCCAAAGATAGCTCACACTGCATGCATTCAAATCACTGGGGCTCACGTGGTGCCCTCTTTCTCCACATAGTCGGCCCAGCAGAGCCGGCAGAAGCTGTGAGGACATGGCAACACACAGACGTCGAGCACAGGCTCCAAGCACAGTGCGCACAGGGCCATCTGGAGCATCTCCAGCATCGCAGCTGGCGTGCCTTCTCCGTACACCACGACGTCATCGTCCGCCTCCTCCTGCGCAGCGCCTTGCGCAGCTCCGCCCCCCCGGTTTCTCACCGCCCCCGCCGTGTCAAGGCTGCCTCCCCGCGTCGAACTCTCTTCCACCGCGCCGTTGGCGGGTATGTTTTCCCCTCGGTTTCTCCCCGCCCCCGCCGTGTCAAGGCTGCCTACACGCGTCGAACTCCCTTCGACTGCACCACTAGTGGCGATATTTTCCCCTCGTTTTCTGCCCGCCCCTGCAGCGTCACGGCTGCCTACCCGTGTCGAACTCCCTTCGGCTGTTACCTCTGGGTTTCTTCCCGCCCCCGCAGCGTCAACGCTACCTCCCGGCGTCGGACTCCTTTCAGCTGCGCCATTAGCGGCGAAATTTTCACCGCGACCGCTCCTGGAGATAGCGCACAGCGTGTTCACCGCGTTCGCCGTGTCTGCGCGGAAAAGTGTGGGAGCTTTCATTCCGTTCGAAGATGGGGGTTGTGCTTCATCGTCTTGCCACCAAGAATCGGTGTCGGGATTAGACGCTCCCTTTTCCTTGATCTTCGGCCGTTGCGCTGCTGACACCTCCAGATCCGGGTCGTCCGGCTGCCGTCTTTTGCGTGATTCCGCGGGGGGGGGCTCGGCCTCGCAAATGAATCGATACCTGGCGGGGATAGCGCGTGTATGGCGGTGGTGTTGGGGTGCAGCGGCAGAGGTACAGTAGCGGCACAATACTGGACATGGCCAATATAATAAAAGGCATGAGCATGGGCTGCTCATGTTCCATGGCCACGAGTCTGGACGTCTACTAGCCCAATCGCAGCGGGGTGCTGGTAGCTGATCGCACACGATTCGGCGGCAGCACACAAGCCCAACCACCAGCAAAAACATCGTATATCGTGCTATCAATACCGTTCCAGTAATATCTCGCACCACTAATACTGCTACAGCAGTATCTCGTACTGTTAACACCGTATTAAATACGTGTTTTTAGGCAAATACTAATACTGTTAAAAGTAGCATCTCGCATTATAAATGCCTTCACGGTTATAAACAGTATATAGCGTAAAATAAATACTGTTCCAGTTACGAGTGTATCGTACTCTTTCAGTCGCTACAGCAGTCGTACCTCGGCAATGTGGATACTGTGCAGCGGTGGAAACGTCATCAAATCGCGTCGGCATTCTCGTCAAGCAGACGTGGCACGCTGGGTTTTCGTCGGAGGATGAACAAAAAACGATCTCCTCGATTTTCGGGTCAGCGCTGTAGAAGGTCAAGGTCGCCGAGTGGACTATCTAATGATCGTCAGCTTTCGACAAACGCCACATGATCGCTACGCTTGCTCAGGACAATAAAAAATAATAAAACGGCCAAGAGAAAGAGTGGCGAGCTTTCCATCCCGACCCTACTGCTGTGCTAGGTGAGGCACCACCAACGAACAAACCAGGACCCGCACCTGATATGGCTGCCGCTTCCGTCAAAACGAGCGCCGACCAGAATATCGGCCGCACCGCCGAACTGCACGATATCACTGCGAGCCAGGGCCTGCTCCAGGATCTTGATATCGTTCACAAAAACCCCGTTGGTAGAGTCCTTCATCGAGAAACAGCACGCGGACACGCGGACGCGAGAAGCGGCGGCGCGGGAATCAACAACCACGCGCAGACGGGTGACAGTAGTACAGTAGAAGTCCTGCTGTTGTCTAGACAGCCACTGCTTCCGATGGACAAGCTGGGACAAGGGTCGCGGCGAACGTTAATTATTCCGCAAGATGGCATCTCAGAAACCAACCACAAGGTGTATTACAGCACCAGGTGTATTAGGCAATGGCAAAAGCACAGGTGTAACAAGGACGTCAAACCGCACGCCCACGACTTCACAACAAACACAGCTGCACTTCGGTGGAGGTATGTACGTACAGCACAGCGCGGAAGGTTTGTCGCGCTCACCAGGTCTCGCAGGACGAACGTGGTGCGCCCTCCTCCGTCTGTTCTCACGACAACCTCCGCATGCCGTCTAGAGATGGACTTGATGGGCGCCACGTCCAGGACGACGTTCACCAGCTTCGAGCTTCGCCCGATGGTAGTCGACCTGCCGCCCGCATCAGCCACAGTGGTTTACCATCGCCACGAAAAAAATAAAACACAAGGGCGAGGCAAAGAACGACTACCGTTGGTTGTGGTTGGAGCACTCACCGAACCGTTCCTCGTCCCTGCCTACAGCATCAGCCGCCACTTTTGGGGCCCTCGAAGCCGAGTCGAGCCTGGTCCTCCCGCTGTGTTTTACTGGCGTGGTGCAAAGGTCGCACTTAGAGCGTCGCTCTAATGTGAGTACAGCTTTTTGTGCTGCGGTGAGTTATTGCTACCCAACGCTATCCAACGTGGTCAAGTGGTTACGGACGTCCCTCTGCAGGCCAGACCTCCACAATTACAGTTTTATCCGTGATACCCGATGGCGTACGCGGGATGGCCGTTGCTTGGAAACGATTTTTTTCAACACGCAGCACCACTACACCGTCACCGGTACGGCAGTGCACATGTCGAGACACTTTCAAAACCGGATATTACACAAAGCAAGCAGGGATGCGAACAAATGTCGAGCACAAGTGCGATTCCTGCTCGGCGTCAGGATGCTGTTCCTGCCGGACGGCGCTCGCAGCGACGCCAGAGCAGCGCGATACCAAGCCAGCTCACACATGAAAAGCACAATTCCGGGGTCGACTGGCTGTTAAACGAGTTGAGGCGACTCGGATTGTCTGCCAACATCGCGAGACCCGAATGTCTCCACTTGGTTGTTAGATATGCACCATAAATACACTGAGCTAAAAGTGCTGACTTTTAGCAGTCGTTGTGGTTTACTAATACTTGTAGTAACCATTGGGTTACATTTGAGGTCCAGTGCATAACAGCCAGTCGATCCCGGATTGTGCTTCTGTTATTAATAGATGTGCACCAAAACCACTGAGCTAACAGTCAGCACCATAACCACCGAGCTATCGCTGACTTTTAGCTCAGTGGTTATGGCGTATATGCATCTATTAATAACAGGAGCGCCTAAAAAAAACGGTTCCCGTCTCCCTGAAGAGTTGGCCCGAAAAGCGGAAAACACAAAAACACGGTTTCCATTCCGATGGACGCATAGACCCATACTACTGGTAGGCACGCGTATAAGGCACATCATAGGTTGTCATGTTCACCTGGATACATCGATGATCTCAGGGATGTTACCCTTCACGATCTCCTCGGACTGGACGAGCTCCAGCCTAGCTGTGTGGGCCAGGCGAGTGTGCCCTGCTGGTATCACGTCACATGCGAGGTTTCAAATACGAACATATAAGTACTATTAATAGTAGCAGCCAGGCAGTACTGGTGTACAGCAGTACAGGACACCAAATAAGAAACAGGCCAGGCTGAGATGTTGAGGAAAATGATAAATTCGAGGTTCGTTATCTTGAAATTAGTGTAGAAAGCACCCTATCTCAAAATAAGAAATCCAGCACGCTTGGCCAGCTTTCCTGTTTCTTATTGGCAAGTGTCCTGTACTACGAGTATATATGGAGGATGGTGATGCCGCGAACGGCCAAACGTCAATGTAGTTGAGTACTGGCTACTGGCAGCTCTGGCAAAAGCAGAAGCAGGAGTATGCTTATGTTCGTACTGCCAGAGAAGATGTATACTGGCCGTAGATACGTAGATACTGCCCCAGTGCCGTGCCCAGCCCTACCGCATGCCACACGGGGTGACACCACACACTGCATGTTTTGGTTTTGACTTGGTGCCGCGATATCGCGACATGGAATTACGGCACCTTCAATGTGTCATACCAGGTACGTCACAACTCAAGCCCCAAGACGGACGGCATCAAGGCTGGGTCAGATACAAAAAAACAACAGCGACACACAGAACAGCTTGGGGGGGGTATATCCTCTACGGCAGTACCAGAGTGCGTACGTACCAGGTACGTTGCCTATAAGAAAGTGTCTGGCACCTCTGGGATATGCGAGATGACACACAAGCTCACTACACATGGGATTAGGGGCACGGGGGTCCCACATTTTGAATTTGGAAACAGCGTAATCACAGTCACATCGATAAACCATTATTACGTGGTACAAATTCTTGAACGGGACTCAGAATATCCCCTTACCACTTGATGCCATGATGACGGGGCGTTGACCACTAGGCACAGCAGGCAGAAGAGGGAGCTTGGCGGGCGGTGGCGTTAGTGTTGTAGAGATATTGAAGCTTTTCAAAACAGGGAGCAAAGAAGCGCCCCATGCCGAAGAGGCAAGAGTTCCGCCGCACCCAGGTCTCCACCAGGCACCAGGCCCATTTGTTGCTTCACTCGCACAGCTGGCGAGGCGCTCGAGTTCTACTCCAGCAAACCCAGCAACTAGGCCTGAACCCATAGGATCCTTGATTGGGGCATACGAACTGCCGACGGTGTTCTATATCGGAAGTAGGGCCACGGCGCACGGCGTCTGCTCGTACTCGCTCTACGAAGGACTGGTAGGTACGACTCACGAGTTTCGCGTTTACGAGAGACATACCACATCAACACCGTCAACCAACAACCGCCAATAGGACTATACGAGTACCACACTGGTGAATACCTGCACCTGGTATCTGTCCCCCCTCTGGTACTTGCCACTCCTCGGTCCCCGGTACGCGAAATACCCGCACGAAGCGAAAGCACGCGAACGAGTGCTGAAGCGCTGAAGCGGAGAAAGTACGCGGCGCGATCACGAACGTTTCATCTTTCTTTGTTCGTATCGAACCGTATGGTATCTGCTGTAACTGGAGCACATTAGAACATCCAGCATCCAGCACACGGCACCGCACACGTGCATCGCGAGCAACAAATACACTGGCACACACTCGTCTATGATACTAGAGAGAGAGACTGCAATGGTCACCGATGCGCTTCTGTGTGTCCTGGAATCAATCTCAATCGACAATCTAGACAAAAGCCCGCGAATACTTCTGAGCTGGTCCAGGCTGGTCATAAATAGGTAACGACTCACAACTCACGACTCATCAGTAACGACTCACGACTCACCGACCCCAACAAACGATACAACAGTAGTGCCAGGACACCAGTACACGTTACGTTGGTTGGGCTTGACAGTTGGGGAGTACCCATTCGCACGAGTTCATCAACCATATTGTCGAAACTTCCGGCGAAAGAGCCCATACTCTGGGAGAGAGAAACACAAGCGGGGAGAAAGACGGTGGGCAAGAGTCAAAGAAAAAAATACCGAAGCAGCAGCACCTTAGGTTCCGCCTGCTAATGATCGAACTGCAACCTTGTGGTATGATCTACCATCGCCTTCTCATTCACTTCGACAGCAGAAAGCAGCAGTGGTGGTGGCAATACTATTTGCTGTGCTGCTGTCGCGCCCGCCCGAGGAGGAATAAAACAAAACACGAACAAAAACGAAAACAAGGCACAAAATAAAACGGCGCAGCAACCAGGCAGCCAGGCAGCAGGCTTTTTCGTTTGTCGAGCTGGAACCTTGCCACACGATATAGCACTTCCCTCCTACTCGCATCTACATAGCTGATACAACGATAATCAGCACCCCGCCCGCGTCCCGCGCCCTCCGTTTGTCGCCGCTCTTGGCACTCTCTGCTGCCTTTGCGTGGCGCAACCGGCTCTTCTCTGCATCTTGAGCATTAATCAGTTATCCGCTTCGTCGACCCCCCAGCACCATTGGCCTCCCTTCTTAGCTGCAATGGGCCACAACACACCGTATCTACGAACTGTACTCCGAACACCACGAATGGGTAGCTTTCTGTGGACCCACCCTTCCTTGAAGCACTCGGGGGTCGTCCACTACAGTAGAATCGGTGCCAGTTCTGTTCTGGCAGGCCCGATCTCGAAGTCTCCGTCGGACATCGTCCCAAACATCTGTCAGCTGTGATGTGGTGCCTTAAAGCTATAGATGGGACACCACAAAGATTGTTCGCGTGTTCTCTTAGGTAGGCCAGTCAGGCCTATAAGAACGTTCTGAACCACTAGAACGTTCCTTAATGTCGGAACTCCCGATAAGTATGAGAAGTTCTCGTAAGCATATAGGAATGTTCTTATATGAAGACATTCCCATAAGTGGACAGACAGTAGACTTAGAGAAGTAGATCTAGCAGAGTAACGGAATTCTATTATTGGCGGGGGTTTGTAACAACCCGACTTACGGGCCATTGGAGAAGAGGGCCCGAGAGCCTGGAAGAGGCTCTCGCACCCTCCCCCCCCTCCCTACTCAGGTCACTTCTCATTCTTCCCTTGGTCATCCAGGCTTTAGTCTCTCACCTAGTCTACAGAGGTTAATAATAACAAGAGGTCTTTCCATATCGAAGAAGAAGCTTGCTTCCAAGCTCAAGCAACGAACCAGCGCATCTCCATTCCCTTCTATCATCGTCTCTCCTCGGTCATCACTTCACACAGCACTGATTTACAGGCAGGAAAGACTGATAAAATCGTGAGGATACCGAACACTAGGATGTGCGGGTTATGCTCAGCCGCCCTGTATTACTCTTCACAGCGCACGGGCACGGCGCCATGATAATAAATATACTTCGCGTAGTCACCATAAACCATAAACGTAAATACGGCAGTATCAAATGCGTCCTGAAATGCTTCAAGCGCTGGTGGTGGTCGTTGCTTGGGTTCCGGCTCAACGTTTCATTCGCCCGCCCGAGACGAACCGCAGTGATGAGAACCTCTCACACTTTGTTTTAGGTGCGTTCGCCCTCCCTAACCTCTTACCTTTTCCTTTCGGTATGACAGCACAGGTATATTGTTAGTTACGGCACCACATGGGGCCAGCGGCTGAGAAGTTGAACCCGTTTTCCCGGACACGAAACACATTAATAACGAGTGTTTCTATCATTTTTTCCCCAGCCGGACCTACTTTGACCTGGCAGAGCGATCATCAGCCACGAACGGGGCAGGGAATTGACTTGTTTTGTTTATTGTTTATCACACTTCAGAGTAAGAAGAGAGACGGGGTATACCACCACTCCAGTAGGTTTAGCGCCGGGGGGGGGGGAGGGGTGCACTCGATATTCATGCATGGTCGTAGCCGTATGACCATAGACCCTCGCATCCCTACAATGCCCAGCCGGGACTGATCATGTCGGGTTTTCACCGACCAGGCAGACATTGGGGGGGCGGGGGGGGGGTGTTCTGCATGAAAGGCGTAACTGGTGTTGTTGGCCGCAGGAAAAAAAGTATGTGTCTTCACTCCTCTGACGAAAAATTGAAGTCGACGTGCCTCGGTTGCCTTTTTATAATTTGTTGTTGAGGGCCAGAACCCGACGCATATGCGTGTCCACCAAGGTGTATAATTTTGGGAACGTACGTTAGTGGAATTGGCTCCGAAGCAGCCCAAATTATCTATGTTTTTATCAATCCCCCAGAGTCCCCGATAGTAACAAAATCGTCTGGGCACCCCCTGATCCTTTTGAACGGGAAAAAAAAAAAACTACCCTGCTGAGGCTTCGCCTCCCTGTTTTCCCCCGCCGCCCCTGACACACCCCCCTCTGCCTTTCTACTGGAGTCCACATGTATCCCGTCCTCGTTGTCATCGCTACGTTGATGTTTGTCCCTACATGTTCATTGCTGCCTTTTGTTTGGTACTCGTATGGTGATCGGACGTGGCCAGGTACCTTTTGCGCCCCCCCCGCCCACGTCCCCGCCCACCCATCCGTCGGAACGGCACCCCACACACTTCGCGGTACGAGGGCGTGGGTCGCCGAGATTCGCTTTGCACCGCTCGGGAGTTTGTTCGCGAGGTGAATAGAGACGCGTGCTAGGTCAGCGGCAGCACCAGAAGTGGTATGGTATCCCCTCTCCCCTGTGTTGCGGCGTTATGGTTTGTAACAGGTGTTCCCTCGTCATACCTGGTAGGCGTTATCACCTGCCTTGGATGAGGATCCTCTCGCCCCTTCGTTCAGAAGACACCCGGCGAGTGAGCAAGCAAGGAACTACTGCAAGAAACTATAGCTTCCAAGCATCCGTCAAGCACCTTGTGTGAGTGACCTGAGCAGAGTCAGAGCCACCCCGGGCGGCATACCAGTAGTCGGTCCCCATGTCCATGCTGGCTTATACTATCCGATACGGCTTCTCCCGTAACCCATTCAGAACTGAAAAACTTATCCAATACTAATTCCAAGTGTTTTGTCCCCTAATACATGGGACCAGTTCTCAAGGGATTAAGGAGCTCTATGCACTAATAGTAAGGCACTCAACGGCTGACTTTGAGAATACCGGTGAGCTAAGCCCCATTCGTAATCCCTCTTTGGGCTAGAAACCTACCGAACCATATTGCTAAATACGCAACGGATCCGAACATGCTGGGGGTAGGTTGGGGAGCCACCCCATCAGTGAGAACTGTTTGGGCTAAACTTTAACCAAGTCAACCCCCTACGGTAGCGCGCAGCTGCTCTAAAAGGTCGCTTACTTATTATGTCGATTGTAATTGGTTCACGGGATGATCATCATGCAACCGACGCGTGCTACGATAGAAGTAGCACTTGTTGGCTGGAGTATTTTTCTGAACGGTCTATTAAAGGCTCCTTAGGGCCCGTTTTAACGAAGAAGAAAAAAAAACAATTTGGAAAAAAAAAAAATCAAATTCGCTTTTCATTGGTCAGAACCCGCACCACCACCCAAGATTATACCCCAAGATCCTAATATTTGGTGCTGGTGCGTGTGTTGACCAATGAAAAGCGAATTTTATTTTTTATTTTTCAGATCCTAATATTTGGTGCTGGTGCGTGTGTTGACCAATGAAAAGCGAATTTGATTTTTTATTTTTCCAAATTGAATTTATTTTATACTCGTTAATATGGGCCCTTAACCCAAAATCGTCGAACTTGCATTCTTGTGTTGCACTTTTTTCCACTGTATACTTAGGCCATGTGTGGTTGTCCGTCGGGTCGTAGCCCTTTTGGTTTTCTCCAAAATCAGTTTTTGACTTAGGGCCCGTTTTAACGAAGAAAAAAAAATCAATTTGGAAAGAATAAAAAAATCAAATCCGCTTTTCATTGGTCAACACACGCACCAGCACCAAATATTATACCCCAAGATCCTAATCTTTGGTGCTGGTGCGTGTGTTGACCAATGAAAAGCGGATTTGAATTGTATTTTTTCCAAATTGAATTTATTTTATATTCGTTAATATGGGCCCTTACTATTAGTATTGAGCTCCTCAAGTGAAAAGCTCCATGGAAAATGAGGTGCACCTCTACTGTTGTAGCATGCCTCAACTGTCTGGGGGGGTGCGTAGAGACAATAGGCGTGTTTACTCTTGAAGATGGCTAATGCGTCTCAGCTGCCAACCTCCACTCTGTATACTGCAGTAGTGATACCAGGTATATAATAAGATTACTCTGTGGAGTCCTAATCTTACCACCATGTGTGCCTGCATACATATGGACATTTCCCGGCCTGCCCCATCATGATTTAGTGTTACTAAACATTGCAAGGGTGTAGGACAGAAGTAAGAGTCAATTATTAATAGTTGTGCGGTTTGATCGGACAGACGGACAGATGAAAACCAAAAACAGATTTTCACTTCAGAGACCCTCTACATACGTGGTTCATCCTACCTACTACTGCTGTAGTTCCGAAGCAGTTTGACCACAAAAACCACTAAAACAAGCGTGTGGGTTGTTATGAAGGGGGTACGAGCAAAGCTAATAGGTCACAAGTAAGAGCAAAACAAACAAAAAGACGGTTTGCTCTATGGGGGTCCTTGGTGGTGTTCTTTATGCTTTGTTGCGGACGATCGCTGAAAAACAAACCGGTGTTAGTTGACTATTCATATATGTCGGCGGCTGATGATATGCTTCTTTTTTTAAGAAATAAGTCCCGCCCGTAGTCCGTGCCGCGTAACGCAGCGCAACGTTTTGACTCATGTTCAGCGTATTACGTATGGAGGTGGAGAAAGTCCAGTGAGAGAGGAATTTCGTCCCCGCAATTTTCTGATTGGCCCACTATTTCGAATGCAGGGTTCCGATTGGTGGAGGATTCCTTGGCGACCCGTGACGTCATCCAAGGTGACGTCCCTCTCTCCATGCGTCCTTTTTTGCTGTGGACAACTTACCCTCAGCCCTCAGTACGCGCGATCGGAGTATCATATGTATGACGCGCAGCTTGCAGAGATGGTTTTCGACGAAATTGTTCATCTGACGTCTGGAGATTTAGATAAACGTTAAAGGAGACTTGCCATGCGCGAGAGAGCTCGTAATAGTTGTTGTCGTTAGCCTCGACAGAGGACAGTAGCGGCAGTAGTGGTTATAGTAGTAGTATTAATAGGAGTAGTAGTAGTAGTAGTAGTAGTAGTAGTAGTAGTAGTAGTAGTAGTAGTAGTAGTAGTAGTAGTAGTAGTAGTAGTAGTAGTAGTATTAATAGTAGTAGTAGTAGTAGTAGTAGTAGTAGTAGTAGTAGTAGTAGTAGTAGTAGTAGTAGTAGTAGTAGTAGTAGTAGTAGTAATAGTGATAGAGGAGTATACGAGAACATTTTAGTAGAATGCGGCCGCTCTCAGCACTGCTTCCATAGGAGCATTTCTCTACCCAGCGTTGTAGCTCGAGACGTGGTCACTGCCATCTTTGTCCGAGTTCTCAACCCACCAGAGGTCAATACTTCGGTCCTCACAACATCCAGAACCCTTAGACAAATTGATTTACAAGCGCTCATGGTACGAACGAGCAATATGTCTTAATAGTCCGTTGCATTCCCGCGACCAAACTACTCGTACGAGTAGAGCAAAAACACAAACTGGTAGCATAGCAATATTATCAAATATTATCAAAATCTTGTACCAGTACAACTCTTCTCATCGCAGAATAGGAAGCACCCACAAGTCACGTCCTTCCGTCCCGTCCCGCCGGGTGCACTAGAACACACGCGCCCCCCAACGAGTCCAATCGGTTGCCATCCATGGCGTTTGCCTTATTACTGGCAGACCCGACCGGGCAAGAAAATAGTGTACTCCACTGCGTAACAGACAAGAGCGTACATCGTAAACAATTAACGCCTCCCGTAATAGCCTTTTAGGGCAACAGTACTGGTCTATTCATTTGTAAAAATAATAGAGTTTTCTGTCGCCCCGAAATAATACCATTTATTCCCAGTCATCTCCCCCGAGTGAACTGTTTCCTGTGATCACATAAAGAAAAACAAAAGAAAAAAAATAAAAGCTGCGGCTGCGGCTGCTGTGCCGTAGTTCCCTGTGCATCTCTCGCCCCAAGGCTACGTACGAAGTGCAAACAAAACAAGAAAACAACGGAAAGCGCCACTGCCTGCTCTATACCCTTAGTAGTCGTTCACTGAGCCCACCCTATAGCGCAAGACCTCGTCTGGAAGGCAGCGTGTTTTGCGACAAGTCAGCAGAGGTCCTCATCTCCTGCTGGGCGACGGGGGCCAGGATAACATTGCTGCTGCTGTACGTAGTTACTACTATGCTCCCGAACTCCTGAACTACTGCCCTCACACCCTCTCAGGGGGTATGGTGGAACAACGAGCATACTGCTCATGCGTGATTGTGCGTGCGCGTGTCCCTTCTACGGCACGCTCTTTCGGCGACCACAATGACTCCACCAGCACTTCACTAAACACACCGTTTCGGTAAAATGACAGCTATTCTACAACACTGTACCCTACCCGAAATACGATCATCACTCCTCCTGCAACAACCCCTCCTTCCCCTCCTCCTCCTCCGCCTCCTCCTCTCCTCCCTCCCCCTCTTGCAACAAGTCTTCCCCTTTTATCTTCAAAGTGTCTCGCTTCACGAGCCGGGAAGGGTCGACGCAATTCTGGATCATGCGCTTCTCCTGCTCTGAATCGGGCTGCAGCCCCACCCTGGCCATCATGTCCACCATGATAGCGGACGAGTCGTAGTCGCCGGCGGCAATGCACACCTGTTGCCAAAATGGCCAGAGGGCAGGGGGGGGGGGGGTGTACTTTATTTTCATGCATGGCCGTAGTCGTATGACCATAGGCCCTCGCATCCCTACAATGCCGGCACGGAGCATGTCGAGTTTTCACCGACCAGGCAAACATTGCTAGCACCAAGCACGAAGCGCCGTGAGGTGTTGGGCGAGTCGCATGAAGGGTGAGCTGCATCCTAATAAGAACCACCTCTGAGGGGGGGTTGCGTACTCGTTTGTTGATTGTCTTAGTCATTTGACCATTGACCACGCATCCCTTTCGAGACGAGAGGGACGGCGCATTTCGCTTGCTTTTAGCGTTTGCATGACACAACACGCAGCCATTGAGGCGAGCTATAAATACGCAAGATGGTCCACCGGGTGGGGCAAGGGTTCAAACCACCGCTATTAATAAACATTTCCGGACATAGGGGTATGCCGTAAACAAGGACGGTGACGGATGAAGGCGCGTCTCACCTCTAGAGCCTTGGCGTACATCTTAGAGGCAATCTTCAAATCAAGTTCCTCGTTGAGGCGGAGCACTCCCAAGGCAATGTGTGCCTCGTCGGTGCACGCGGCCAGAGCATCCATCAGATGCCCCTGCTCAATCTGCACCTGAACATCGTAGAGCATGCATACATGCGCACCAGAACAAAATCACCACGATTTCACGCGAGAGAAGGGAAAACCAAAAAAATGAAACGGGTAAATGCTGGTGTGTACGTTTGAGATTATATGGCAATTGGTTTCGCGTGTATGGCATGGACACTGCATTGTTTTGTGGCGTTCGAAAAATACGTAGGCCCTACGGCAGCGGCGGCCGGGCATCGTTGTCGGTTGGGACACACGGGACTGAAGGTCATTATCATCAATTCCTGTGGCAGGTGATTGCGTGTGTCAATGCACATGATAGAAGAAGACCTAACAGCAAAGGAAATAACTATACGAGTATGTGAAGGAAAACTAAACTGAACAGCGAAAAAAAAAAACAAGACTCCACATTGAAATGGCATACAAGCCGTCGATGCCTTAACAAACTACCCAGTACGCGAACAAACGACAAAAAAACGACAGTCTGGTGGACGAAAAAACAGGTTGGCTTTCCGCCAGCATATTCTCAATCCAAGTTTTCGCCACGCGCTACACCGCCTTTCAGGTGCGCCGCTTCGAAACCCAGGTAATCAAGCAGGTTTTGATCTTAGTACGCACATTGAACCTAAATAAAACGGCACGGTCTCACTCGCGTCGACACCGCTCGGTTCTTCGACTTGAGATACAATTTGAGTCAGTGGGTCTATCAATTCGACACGATCGGGTCCCCAAGATGTCTAAATTTCTACCAGTGTGTGTTGTCTTCACATTAAACCCGTTCTTTCTACCCAACCACATCAGTACACCCAGTGTCTGTCCTGATTCCTAATCCTAGAGAGATACAAATTATGTGGTCACAGACTGTGAAACAGAGAAAAACAGTAGGCTACATTATCAATGTTAAATGTTAAATATTAATAGAAAAACGTCAAAACACGCGTACATATGTTCAAGTTCTGTATATTTCACACAGATGGCCGCATTTTCACCACCCGGCATGGCTATCTACTAAATAGTAATGTTAATGTTAATAGTACCAGGGATCTAGAAAACTACGAGTCTAGATGAAGTCACACGCTCTGCTTGTTTTCGTGGGATTTGTCTGATTTTCTCGACGCTGAACAGGGGAAAAGACCCGCTACAATTGTCGAGGAGGAGCCTTCGGGTATAAACCGACGCCACCGAAAAACCCGTACAAAGTGGGAGTCAACAATTCGTATCACAATACCCCCCCGCGTGAAACGGCAACAAAAAGCGAAACGACACTTCCAAAACAAAAAAACGACAGGACCTCAAAAACCGCACAATGGAAGCCAAGTGCAATTTCAACACCGAATGAAACGGGAACAAAAAAAGTACGGAAATACCTCCAAACTTGACCCGACCTCACAAGTTGCACACCGGAAGCCGACTCGAAAAACAACACCAACCACAGCAATAACAACAAAAACAGCAACTGCGTGAAACGGCAAACAAACACTATTAATAACATAATTTACCTTGTAATCTCGCATTTCGTCCAATATCCATTCTGCCCTCAGAGCATCTTTCGTCTCGGCGAACGCTTCCAGGAGGGCCTTGAACGTCACCTGTCAATCGTCCAAACAATGTTTCGAATGACACGCAAACCATGGCCTCCTTATAAAACAAATGACGATTACTTTCAACGTATATATTATCGTATGACGATGCTTTTCAACGTATAAAACTCCGTTGAGTTGCGAATGACACGCATACCATGGCCTCCTTACAACGATGATTTTCAACGTATATATTTAGTGCATTTAGTGTATTATAGGTCGGTGCTGAACATGCGAGGAGAGCACCCGGGCTTGACGACGATTTACGACGGCTAGGGCTGCACCTATGCATGTTTTCTGAAGTAAATATCCGTCAGTGTTTGGCTTTGAAACAAATAGCATTCATTTTGGGCCACATGATGCTGTTATAAGTTATAACCGGTATCGTAAGCTAGACGCGTCAGACTTGAGAAGGGAAAACACAAGACGACATAATCTGACTATAATATATAGCATCGCCAACTGTTTTGTCGGCGCGTGACAAAATTTGGTGTCTGAACTGCAATGCAACGAGCCGTACACTGCTGCCGCCGCTTCTCTACCGAATGAGCGACACGCCTCGACACCAGAGAAAAGCCCTTGGCAGCAAATAGGCCAGGAGATGGCAGCTAATACCCCTCGCGCGCGTCTAGCTATGGGCAACTTCTGGCGCGACAAAAGTCCTCCACGACAAGAAAACAGGTAGCGATTTCGCGTTGACCTCGGCTGCGTCCACGAATCAGCTCTGTCAACTGGACGAACAGAGCTCCCGTGCGTGATCAATGGGCGCTTTCTGCGATCACCCATGCCCTGGGAATGGCCCTTGGAGTGGTCTAGACTTAAATGACTCCTTCAGAATTGCACCTACGCTTTTGGGGACGAACTACTTGGGAATAGTGTGGGATACATTGTACAGTAGTGAAAGAGTCAACGTATGTACTACTACTGCTGTAGTTCTAGTGTTGGGGGTAGAAGGTGGGATTTGCCCCAACCCCATGGCACCGTGTGTACACACAGCGGTGCTACAAATCAGGCCCAAGGGTGGCACCAATGAGGGTACATGGGGCATATATACTCTCGAGGTGCTCAGGTACACCTACCCCGAGAAATACCTAAACAACAACGAGGTTCGGTACCCGGGTAACCCAGAGTACAGCATAGGACCACGGATAAGAAATGCCCTTTTAAGGCTAATAAGAACATAAGTCTCACTTTTTGCAGGGCGCTAAGAATATACGAAGTAGGAACAAGGAATTGTGCTTAGCGGCGAGCACCACACGAAATCCATATATATATCTATATAATAGTATGGCTACGAATACGCTGGAGGTTGTTCAAGGGTGGTGTCACAATACTGTAAGGTTCTAAGCCTTAATCAGATTCGTACGTGTTTCTTGTTGGCGGGCCCATACTGTATACGTATACTCTGGGGGTACCGGACACCTACCTGAGTGAGTACTCTGAGGATACCGGGCACCTACCCGAGTGAGTACTCTGGGGGTACCGTGCACCTACCCGAGTGAATACTGAGGGTACTGAGTACCTACCCGAGTGGCCTAGACAACCATGTTTGATACCCGGGAAACCAAGAGTATATACTCTGGAGGTACCGGGTAACCTACCCGAGTGAACACTCTGAGGGTACCGGATTCCTCCCCGAGTAACCTGAAAAACCGCGTTTCGTACCCGGGTAACCCACAGTATACACTGGTACATACCCTACAATCAATGTAACACACCCTTGAATAGCTCCACACGACGGACAGATGATCTACAGATAGATCATCTATGATCTACAGATAGATCATCTACAGATAAATCATCTACAGATAGATAATCTACAGATAGATAATCTACAGAGAGATCATCTACAGATATTATATACCATCTACAGATAGATCATCTAGATCCTAGGCTGCCCTTATGAGACGTTGTGTAGGATCTGTACAATAGTACAAATCGCACCCTCGATACATGCCCTAGATCTGGCAGGTTATGCGGCTCCCACCCGGCAACTTGAGCTAGATCATACAGATCATACAGATCATGCAGATCATACAGATCATACGGATCAGGGGTATATCTTCCCTGAAACGTCTAGATCATGAACTAGGAATCAATATTCTGTCCGGTACCGGCATGTGCAAGGCTCATACAGCCCTCATCTGCCTTAGGTGTGAACAGCTCCTACCTTGGAGGGAGCGATGCAGAGCCTGAGCGACTCGCTGTACACAAAAACGGCCTCCTCCTTCCTGCCGCACCGCGCGCACGTGCGGATAACCGTGGCATACCCCTCCGCGTTAGCAGGCTTTCCCGCCGCCTCCATCTCGTCTAGCAGGGTCATCGACAGCGTGTGATCTCTAAGGTGCATGCACGCGTGAAGCGCGCCCGCGTAAGAGTACTGCACAGACGAGGAGCAAGGCAGAGAACAGGGCACATACGGGTCAGAAAATACGCCACCAGTATCGATGGGGGCGACACGAGCCCACAGGACGACAATGCTTTTAGCAATTTTCACTCTGGACGAGAATGTCAGGACCGTTTAGTCATCATATGAATGCCTAAACGTTGCTTATATTTATGTCCGCAGTGGTGTACTACTGTATTAATGGTAGATCGGTTTTGGGGGGCGCGTCAAGGCCTATTTTGGCCATAACATACTAGGTTTAGTGTGGGGGCCGGTCAGTCACGGGGTCAAACTGTGGTCTTCTTTGTGTATAGCACTTTGCATGCCAAGGGATCCATCTGAAGGGAGTGGGGTTCGGTTGCTACAAGCTAGTTGCTACGTAGCGCGCCCGCGCTGAGCGCTGTCGCTCCTATGTACCGTGCCACGGAGTCGCATCGATCACCCACACCAGACGAAAACGCCTCATAAAAAATGACGTCATATGCTAACAGACTACTCAAATGCATGGATGTTTCAAGCTAGAACGTGCGAGCGGGCACCCCATACATCTACTCAACAGCGACTCAGGTTTCGCGGGCGAATTTATCATAATCGTATTAAAAACCGAGGGAGAAAGGCACGCCGTGCGTTCAATATAATGTAACTACATTAAGTACTGAAATACCACAGTAAGTGCGCTTTAGAGAGCCGTTGGAGAGCAAGAACTGTCGATGTCGAGCGACCGAAACGGTTTTGGTTTCGGCGCAAGATAGTAGGGCGGCGCAACTGTCGACGGTTCGTTTCCGCGAAATAAGGATGTCCCGCCTGTCTGCGGTCGTTCTGTGTTCCGTAGCCCCCTCCGCACACGTGTCGCACTCGAACCTCCTTGCCACCCTCCCATGAGTGAGTGTGGCCGGTGATCGACGATCTTGTCTCGGCGACAGAGCAAAAGTTACCGCAATATTGCACTAGTTACCGCAATATTGCACTAATTACCGCAATATGGCACTAGTTACCGCAACATTGCACTACTTAGTTACCGCAACATTGCACTACTTAGTTACCGCAGTATTGCAATAGTTACCACAGTTGCAATAGTTACCGCAATACTGCACATGTTACCTGGTATTGCCACAGTTACCGCAATGTTGCAACGTTTACTATTAATATTATACTATTAATACCGTATATCTGTACCTGATCGCGCTTGATGTTTCTCTCCTTCATGAGATTGAAAACCGACATCGCCTCGTTGGGGTGCTCCGCCCGAACACAACCGGCGATGAGCGTGTTGTACGTCATCAGCCCCGGCAGGACACCGGCCTCGTGCATCTCGTCAAAAATCTCGATGGCCTCCTGAGGGATTTCACGCACGGGAAACGCGGCGTGTTTACGGCAGCAGCAGCAGTAGCAGTAGCAGCAGCAGCAGTAGCAGTAGCAGTAGCAGTAGCAGGAGGATGCAGGCCAGGTGAGCGGCGGGTTGAGTAGATGGCGGAGCAAAAGGTGCCTGTCCAACAACGGAAGGTCGTCGAACTAAGCCGACACTCCCGGTTTCGAACCGCGCTGTTTGACGTACGTACGTCTCCGGTGAGGACCGACGACAACCTCGCTTCTTGGTCGTTGCAACAGTTATTATAACTCTTTTGCTACCGCACTGTACGTAAGAGCCTAAGTTTGGCTTTAATTTCAAGTGCTTTGTCATCACAACGGGAGTGCACTGCTAAACGGGCTAAAACCAGGCCAATGGTTACGAGGAAGGGGAAAACACTCAGGAGCCCCTGTGCCGAAAAACGGCTCGAAAGAGTTCTATAATCAGTAACTCAACTTAGCAAACCGTAGACCATCCCCCACCCCCAATAGGAAAGCCATCCACCGTACCCTAGGAAACCCGAATTTTATTACCGGAAGCGCTCACGGTTGGCGCACCCTCAAAGCCCCAAAAATGCTACCAGGAACGTGACAAAAAAGGCACACCCTTATTCATATTTGCCCACAGCTAAACTCAGAAGAGCGAAAAAAACGCAAGAGCCAACATAGCGTAGACAGGCACAGCGAAAAAACCACTACCATCATCGAATGACGAAAGAGATTCGACGTGCGAGTAAGCGTGGGGACCGAGATCTGCCTCCGCTTTTTTGGCTGGGAAAAAGACACAAAGAAACCACTGCCATCATCCCCACTGACCTCCCAGAGTGAGCTGTGGCCGAGGGCGCTGATGACGGTGTTGTAGGAGAAGACGTCGGGCACGATGTCGGCCTCTCTCGCCTGTCGCAGCAGCCGCACAGCGGCGTTGGCATCGCCCAGCTTGTCGCACGCCGCGATGGCCGTGTTGTACGACACCTATAGGGTAGCGCGCACGGAGCAGGATTTGAACAAAAAAAACAAAAACGAATAGGATCGCTAAAAATATATGTATGTGCAGGAACTCGCGCAGTAGCACATTTGTAACTATCGTCAACTTGTGTGCGTTCGTTGATTGTGAGAAATTGGCGAATCGGTGTACATGAATCTCGGTGCTGGGCCTCTGCTCATCTTTCTGCAAAATTTTCAGGGAAAAAACCGTCACTACACCACAAAAATGTTCGCTGCGTAAAAAACACTGTCATAATTTGTAGACGAAGTCTAAAACCTCCACACTCCGTAACACGCACCATCAAAATATGACTACAGCAGTGGTATCACAGCAAGCTTGCGAACATGGATTTTGAGAGAAAAATGGTCTTACAGCTTTTTTTTTTCTTTTTTTTTTTCCAAACATTTGAATCTTGGTCGGCAGTCGGGCTTAGAACCTCGGCCGCAGAACCCGGCTTTAGCCAGCTCCAAAGGGGTACAGTGTACAGCAGTACCGGTTTTTCTAGCGAGGTGTAAAATAGGAAATTGCATTTTTTGCATGATACAAAAAAAAACGGAAAAGGGGCCGATGAGGGTCTGTGTGGGTGACAAACGGCAGCTGCCTTCAACAATGCCAAGGCCCAAGCTTCCCTCTCTCTTGCACGAGCCGACGCGGATTTGTTCGGTGGGGTGGGCGGCCTGGGGTGCAAAATGCTTCGTCTTTGGGGAAAATGCGCTGCTCGAGCGTGCTGTAGCTGACTAGCCATGGCGGGAAGCAAAATGCAGTAGCTACGCACTCTAGCTGTAAAACAATTGTTACGGTGGACCTATAGTAAATATCATATAATAGGACCAAATATTGTGAGTAAAAATAGGTAAATATATAGGATTTAGTGTATACCGTAGGTCCTATTTACTAGTATTACTAGTGTTTACTATGGTGTCCCGTAATAGGTGCAAGATAGAGCGAGCCTGCAGCTGTTCAGGGGTTGGTCGCTCACCACGTCCCTCGGGATGCCGTCCCTCTCCATCTCCTGAAATATCTCCAACGCCGTGTTGGGCTGCCGCGCTTGCACGCTGACGGCCATCAGGGAGTTCATGCAGTACGTGTTAGGCGGTACTCCGGCTTCCTTCATCAGCTCGATCGCCTGGCCATGGGGCGGGAACGAGACGTACAGCGAAGCACACTCAGTACAACAGCAGCAGTATATCATGCGGCGCCACGTGAGTCGGCGGACGTCGCAACTCCCAACCGTACTCGTACATAAACCACGTTCCAGTACAAAGTTTTGATGGTGTGTTTTTACCGGATCACACGGGTGATACTACAGTAATAGTATACTATTACAGTGGGTACCCCGGCTTAAGAGACATGGTACCCTATGTAAGATACTAGTACAGGTAAGAGAGGCCAAATCGGCTGGACCCGTCTACACTAAACCTATATAAGTATATATCCCATTGTGGATAAGAGAGAAGGCTAGTTAAGAGAGGTGTTTTCGGCCTAGACCACACCTAGAGTCTCTTAAATATAGGGGTACCCACTGTAGTAACTATTAGTATACTATTAGTAAGATAACACAACCCCTCGGACGGAGTTCCACATTCATTTGGCCTCGACACCGGGGAGGGTCTCGACGAAATATTTCAAGAGCCACCGTTTTCGTTGTGCATGCCCCTCTTAAGGCAGACTTATGAGAAAATCGACTCGGAAATTTGTCCCACGGAGTGCGTTATCTTGCGTGGGATATAGGTTCCCGGGGTACCGTCAGGGTGTATGTACAGTTCCAAGTACCTTACCAAACACACCCTTGAAACCTTGCACTGGTGAGCACCTTGCAGGAATAAGCTTTAACGAACCAATCTTGAGATGAACAACCGTACGAAATCAACGTAACTAGGAAAATATTGCAACGCAAGCCCCACAACATTTTCCTTACAGATATATCATCACCTTTGTTGGAAGACAAAAAACTACTGTATTATCGAGAATAAACCGTACAGTAGTGACACCCGCCTGCCCACAAGGCCCTTAGCGGTAATCTCTTAGGGGTACGGTTTCGATGAATGAAAGCAGGGGGGTAAGGGAGGGTCGGCTCTGATACGGCCCTCTTTTCGCCTGGGACCAACCAAGGGCTGGCACGTCCCGGCATAACTGCGACAGCAATTGCGCGTCTACAGGCACACGGCGCGGTCTACCTTTTACCCTCACCCCCTACCCCCCGCTCAAGAAAATCATGGAACACCAAAGGTTTTGCAGCAGGGTGAACACGAGGTTTGGCAGCTGCAGCAGTGATTTGAGAAGCGCACGGCGACACCGTAAGAGTTAACTCTACAGTACAACCTACAAGGTGGCAATAATGTGGTATGGCCACCAGGAAAAAGTCGTCCACACAAACTTAACGCTTAGGGACTTGATAAGATTAGTATGACTTTTCCCGTCTGAATGTGCAGCATGTATTGCAATCCAACATCACTTGCATACTCCTCCTCGAAAAATACGACATCTCTCGGAAGTTAAAACGCGAAAAAACACGACCGCAAAAACGCATTGCAGTGTGCCCGGAGGCCTCGGCGAGGCGCTCACCCCGAAGCCTCGCTCGACGCTTGAGTCGGACCCATCCCGGGTAGTTGCGATAAGGCTCGAGAACGTCATCGTGTCCGGCTGCACGCCCGCCTTCATCTGTTGCAGGGGAGGGGGGGGGGGGGGGGGTCCAGTCGTCACGAAAGAGAAGCGCGCAGAGACGGGGCGCGCAGCAGAGACGGAACGAAGGCACCGACGGTTTAGAAACTATATACTCGGTCGGTACTTGCACGTGACGGGGGCTGTCGACAACTCTGGGCGATCCAGCCTCTCGGGCACTCTTCGATGGTCGCGCTGTCTACGCGGTCGCCAAGCGGAGTTCGACCACGTGGTGGGCGTCGGCAACCAGACGCAACGTCTTCTGGCACAAACCCGGATGAAGGCTAAACACGATACGAGTGTATACCGCCGAAGCGCGGGAGGGAGAAGGGAAGGTGGTGAGGCCTCTAGCCCCTTCTCGCTCATGCTTGACGGTCATGCGGCATCGGATTCTCTCTTGTTAGACTTGACGCTCTCTTCTACTATTGAGGGGGGGAACATAGTAATCAGGACCAAATATGCTTAGTAAAAATATTGGAACATAAGATGGGGCCTGATTACTAAGGTCCCCCATAATAGTAGCACGACGGAAAGAGCGGTCCGGAGAGTCCTGTGGGGTACGACATCAAAATGAAAACGACTCGGACTGGATTAAGACTTAGTGCCGACTTCTCCCGTTCCATTTGTCCCTTTTTTCTGGCTTGGGGGGTTTTCAACACCAACTACTCGTACTACTAATAGTTTTCCTTAAAGTTGCCCTTAGTGACTAATCGCCATGCTATCTAATAGCTACCCGGCTGTGTTTTTGTTAATCATCTCAAATAAACTGATCGCCACGATCAACTCTGTGGTGACAAGTATACTTGTACCAGCTACTACCCAAGCTCTCGGACCAAACTCACCATGTCTTTGTAGTACCCTAACGCCCGATCGTAACCACGGCTCGACGTGCACCCGGATATGAGAGCGTTGTATGCGCAGAGGTTGTTATCCAGACCTTCAGTCAGCAGCATCTCCGACGCCATGTGGTGCTGAGCAAACACGTATACAGCAAGACAGCGAAACCATGCAACCCGCAGTGAGGCGAGGACAGCACCGCACAGTGTAAAGTCCGCCACCACAAAAGCCCACGGCGCGGAGCCATAGCCCATTTTTTAAGCGGCCAAGCACGAGAGGCCTCTGACGTCCCCCAGACAACAGAGACATCAGCATCCACGCGACCGCGCAGCCCGAGGGTCCGCAGCACTCAACAAGCCACCCAAACATACCCGAAGCGTGCCTCTATGCATATCGACAGGGCGACACAAAAGCACGTTCAGCACATCGTCCCCATCTCTCACCTGCTTGGCCTTCGACATCTCGGACAGGATGCACGTGAACGTCACTTCGTTGGGCGCGACGCCGTACGCGCGCATGAGCTGCAGCAGCTGTGAGGCCATAACCCACCGCCGCGACTTCGAGGCAGCGTTCACTAGGTTCGTCATGAACCGGACGTTTGTCGAAACTCCCATAGATCGCGCCTTGTATCGTTAGCGGCAGTAGGACAGGCAGGCAGGCAGGCAGGCAGGCAGAAAGAGAGAAGAGAGGGGGGTTGGCTGGAGTCCCGCGGTTGTGTTTCCCGTGCACCATGCGAGCGTAGAACGCAACGAAAAACGTCTCAAAACGTAGCTTTCTTTCGCTGGGACCGTTGCATGACGGACGCCAGCCGGTCAGCCCATACTGCCACTGATTTCTGCCGTGTGCGGCAGGTTCTCCATCGTTGAAGCGTCTGGCGCCGTCCAACTAAAAGCACCAAGAGCAAAAAACGTTTCATAATACCTCGTTGCCCCTGTACAACACCACCACACGCTCACCGTTTCGCACACTTTTGTGACGAGGTGGATGTCGCAGTGTCGGCTGCTGGCCATGCCGAGGTTCGCGAACTGGTAGCTCGTCAACCGGTCTGGGTTTAGTAGGTAGTGGACCACAGCTTGTCGCACAAGCGAGGGGTCCACGGTGCGAGAGTTGAGCTCGCTGAAGCTCACGACTTTCTCATTTGTCCTTGAGCCGTTCCTTCTCGTGTCTCCCTGGTTCTTGCGCACCACTTGCGCCGCACCACGGCTGCTCTCTGCTGGAACGGGGCGCGGTGGTGAAACTATCTTTTAGTGGGGCGAGGTTTCAGGTTGGTGATTGGCTGACAGCCTCATGTCGGCAACGAATGAACTTCATGGAAGGCGAGATATATGTCACCCCTCTATGCCTTTTGGGTTGCGATTCGTGCCGCCAACAGCTTACTGCGAGACGAGTGCACACAAGTCCGGCCAAGTTTCCCGTGTCCCCTGTCTGTACCCTCAGCGTGGCAAGCTATAGTCTCGCCTCTTCAACCGACAGCCCTTTTACAGCACCCGGCTGCCTTGGTGTGCAAAAGCGGTCACATGGACACAGCGAACAATCCTTTGCCAGCATCGACATACAACGAGCTCACTCAATCTACCGTTAAATACTATCAGGTACATGGCAGTAAAGCGCCACTTTTGCGTGTCCAATCTCCACAGCACAGCACCTCAACCCACACCGAGCACTCGTCACGCCAGCCGCCGAAACACTGAGGGTTCAAACCGGACGCACCGCCCGAACTCGAGCTTCTAGTTCAAGCCCAACAACCTGTGTCCGTCCTCAGGACTACCGGGCAAACAGCAAGACGCTCATCCAATGGCAGACAGATGTTCACAGAGTGGAGGCATACAATACGAGTACAGACAGCAATCGAAACGCACGGAGGCACGGAGGCGCCAAACCCTGACACAATTTGCGCCCGTCTGTCACTATGATACCGCCTCTGCAGGAACATCAACTCCCTACTCGTATATACGCACTGCCTGTGTAGTGCTGTAGTTGGGCGGCATTAAAGTTGCTACATATGAGTGTGTCAGCGAGGTGGAGCAGCAGGGGCACCTGTTGAAGTTGGATTTCGCTCCACTCCATCCACCGCCCGCGCCCCCGGCCACGCTGGAGATCTGTCTAGCGTCGCCGTGCTCCTTATCGGCCGCTCGTCATTGTTTCCGTTTGGAGAAAGCGACTCTCTGTGCGGACAGAGCAAGGTATCAATAGGTCGGGGGGGGCAGAAGAAACAGCGCAGAGCGACAACAGGTTAACATTGTCGAGTCAGCGGCTTGGTTCATACCGGTATGCCCATCCCTGCAGTTGCTATTGTACGAGTATGATACAGCAGTCACTTGTACTTATGGTATACTACTGCTGGTGTTGCGGTTGCCTACAAGGTATGATACGACGACTTTGTTGAGCTGCTACTCGTATAGACGACGGCGGTAACGTCGTGTATCATTGCAAGTGTGAGGGTGGCCTTGTCGTCTCATATCATCTGCCCATGATAAACACCATCCCGAACGAGGCAGAGTGGAGTCACACAATGCTCCCGCAGTCGCGCTCGTTTCCTTCCGAGCGGAAAATGAGTCACGACCTCGCGAAACAAAAGTTCGAAACAACGACTATCATCCTACAGAGTAGTACTGTAGATCACAGCAGTACTCTTACCCTAAGAGTAAAGCACGAGCATGAGTCGACAAGCAGCCTCATGAGCAGTGAGCAGTGATCATGTGTTGAACAAAGCCTATGATAGCGAGCGAACTGCTGAGAGGAAAACGACAACGTACGCAATTTTTCTCCAAAATACATCTCTATCTACACGAGTACGGAGTGTAAAAAAAGTGTTCAATTCAACACCTTTTGCAACCCAGAAACCAATGCGTCTGAAGACATACAGCCCAGCGACGACCAATGCTGACGAAAGCAAGCATGAGCGGGGATCAACCGCTGCTGCTTGCTGCCGTGGCGAGGTTGCTTCGCTGTCTCCGCTCTCCAGCAAAGCCGGTCTGCGCCCGTGTCTAGCATTTAGCGTACGAGTGCGAAGCAGATGCCAATTTACGCTGAAAGTGAACATGACACGAGGCTCACCTGGAAATTACTCGCTCCTCCCCAGCACCAGTCGACGGAGCCAAGGTCGCGCACCGTGTTCGAAGCACCTCTCTCCGGCCCTCGCCCCTCCCTCCGCTTCTTCGCGGCCCCTCGCCCATCGCCGCTGGTCCCGTCGGCCCGACGCGAATCGCCGAAGCCACACCCACTGCAACTCCTCCAAACGCGTCGGCGACTCTAGATCGATCCGCCACTAAAAGCACGGCGAGGATGCCATGACGTCTGCAGAGCCCTCTACCTGGATTGAGGTGCGATATGGTGGTCGCAAGCCGTCTCCGGCGAACAACTCGCCGTGGGGAGAAGTACCGTGTGAGCTGCTGACTATCCATATGAACCCTTGAAGAGACGACCACAGCTGCTGCTGCGCTGCTGCTGCTGTGACTTGTCCGTAGTCCGTAGTCCTTAGTGCACGATATTCCGACAGGGGCCCGACGGGACCCGACGATCACCACGCGCTCACAAGCAGCGCGATTGGCGGCGGATAGAAGCGTCCGTTAGCAGCTACCGTATCTCACGACGAAGGCAGGTGCGGGGTGCCAGAACCAGAGCGAGAGCAACGCTCTGAGGAATGAGAACACGACCACGCATGTTTAGGCGTTTCTGTTGATATCGGGGTTGCACTCGAAATATCCCCTGGTTGCAAACACTATTTACCTTTGCTATTGCATTGACAGGTGTCCCACATCCCGTGTTCGGCTCTCCGTGCTTTGCGTCACGAAGGTCATGAGGGCCTGCATGTTGACCTCGAGTAGGCGAGCAGCCGGAGATTCTAACTCACCGCTGAGACGACCAAACACGTTAGGGTCGTCGGCCATCATGACGGTGCGAGGAGCGCTCCTGTTGGCCATGGCAGTTCAATCGCGAGGCTTCTTGGTTGCTCCTTCTGCTCGAGTGCGTCTCGGAACATCCCACCCACGAGCAAGCACCTCGACTACGGTGATGGCGTATGACGTGAGATACTCGCCAAACCGATGGAAAGATGATGAAGGCGACATCGAGCCTGGTTTCGGAGGCATCTGGCCCGGTGATCCCGACGCCAAAACCCACAAGGCGAGAACTTGCAATCCAACCGCTGCCTTTTCCCTTCAAGTTTGCTTGACCGGTACATGTTCCTGCATTGTACCACCGAACCCAACCACACGGCGTAATTTCCAGTTTTCCGCACGTTGCTCCAGGGGGTGGTAGGCTGTGGTGCATGCAAGGCACAGCAGTGTGCCCCAAAGGAGGCCCGAGCTAGGGCTGCGATGCAACACTCATGCCGTCAGTCTCTTTGGCAAATACTAGAATTTATCCAGCGTCACGAATATGGTTCAGCATCGTCGATCATGTGTTTTATTATGCGGACGTTCATGTTTCCATTCTTATTACGGGTCATCCCTGATCCTTCGGCTGTGCGAGCATGCCCGGATGCCCGGTAGGCCGTCTGCTGGGCTACTCTGCTGGGCTATGTGGGGTAGAAAAGGTTGACAAACATGTCGAGCGAGATTAACGTAAGGTATAGATTGGAGCATGCCGTCCCCGTGTTTACGACAATGGGGGACTCGCTAGTGACGCACAGACAATATCCCCGCATCGTGTTTGAATTCGAAATACACGCCAAACTACACTGCTCTACGTACAGCAGAGCAGTACGAGTACGCTCTCCTTGTACGAGCCAGGTATCATACCTGGTATGATATGTTTACCAGGTGACTGGTAAATTGGTATGCACCAGTCCTACCGGGAATGCATTACAGGTACTATAGTACCAGAGCATAGTGAGAGGTACCGGTATCATACATCATGTACTGGTTGGTACACATGTACCCAAACCAGTACAGCAGTACCTGGTTACAACAACTATTAATATTAATGCTGCGGTTGTCCTTGTTACTACACTGCTGTATCGCTAAAACGTACAGCAGTGAGATGGTGTCTAAATGGCTCTTCACAAGAGTGTTGTTTACCACTTACGAGGTATATTCGAGAAAAGGGTTAATACACACTGCTGTGTACGAGACGGCTATATCTAACCCTAACTCTAAGCCAATCAGGCTAACCCTAACCTTGACCCTAAGCCGATCAGACCCATCAGACCAAATCTGGAAAAAATGGTAGGCTCTACTGCTTCACAGCTACGAGTACGTATGATATATCAGTTTTAGTATGCCCCGCAGAACACTGCGCGCCCTATGTATGTGCAGGAGCATCCTGCAAAAAGTTTTGTGCGGGCTGTGTGTGGTCAATTTCTACCTCGCCCGTCGACCCAGACCAAGCCAATCCCAGACATACCCCTAACCCTAACCCCAACCCTTTGGAGGGCACGAGGTCGGCAGGGGCATCCACGCGGCTCCGCCGCGTGTTTTGATGGGCGTTTTTCCGAAAAAAACATGCGGCCCAAAAGGCCAGCCTCACCCATTAAAACCGGCATCCTGCACAATTTTTTTGCAGGACGCTCCTGCACATAGGGCGCGCCCGCAGAGCACCGGCTCTCCCGAGCGCCAGCCGACACCCCAGCGGCCGCCGACGTTTCGAGGACGAACTGCTTCGACTGTTACGTTCTCAAGTCCAGTGTTTTCTTTGTACAACGGTTACATACGAAGAAGTTGTAGCTGAAAGGCTAAGCAGGGCGAACCGCACAAGCCAACCAGCCAGCGGTGACGACCCCATGAACAACGAATGGGCCAACTGCTGGACTCTCATAGTATAACGTACCTAGTAGGTCTTGGTCTTGGGTAGCTACACACGGGGTTGATCCAGCGGCTTGTTACCCGCCTACAATGCAGCACGCTGCAATATTACCGTTGCTCACGATCATCGCTTCGAGTCTAGAGTATAGGGCTACTCGGGCCGCACATGGTTGTACAGCTCTCTTGTGAGTGGAGATCACCACTAAACTACACTCGCGAGAGAACCGGCTCCTTGCAATTGGTAAGTGACACGTGACCTGCGTCTCTTCTTGTTTTTTTTTCGTCACAGGTGACGTACGTGAACAAGGCCGGCGAAACGGTTGCTTCGGTGGACGTCCCGGTAGATCGGTACATATTTTTCGCAACCGAAGAGGCTGACGTTGACGTTCCTATCGTCAACAAGAAGAGGATGTGCAGGAACGGGTGCTGTACCACGTGCGCGGTCAAGGTTTTGCAGGGGAAGGTGCGGGCTCCAAGATCCGTTCCGTTTGCAGTTTACACTTTACAGGCAACTCGCGGAAATAGCACCTCCACGCTGCCTGTTGCTTTTCTATTGGAGAAACGTATCATTAGCCACCGACGTGAACTAGACCAGCTGAAAAATTAAAACGTTGTTCTCCACGAGTGTGCAGCGCGCGATCGCTATCCACCCCCGGTCCGTAGAGTGAACCAAAGTGACCCACAAGCAACTCAAGAAGGCTCGCACTGCGCGCAATAGGTAGAGCGCAAGCTGCTCACACGGGTGTCGCCAGACTCGCCATACGGTTGATCCACTTTGTTGTCTTGGTAGACGGATCGGCAGCACCGTAATGGTGTTCGGGCTGGCAAAACAACAGGGTGCGGTGCGGCAAGTTCAATAGTGAATGCTTCACTTCATACGTTTCTGCAAGCAGGTAAAAGCTGAGGGTGCGCTCGGGCTGCTGAAGGAGCTCAAACAGGAAGGGTACGCCTTGACATGCTGCTCCTACCCGAAGTCGGACCTGGTGGTGCAATTGCAGGAGGAAGACGATGTGAGTCTTTGAACGTTTCGGTCATCCTCTTGCTGTTCTGAATAAACGCTGCCATTGACAACGCGGGGTGTACATCATTGGGGCTTGATTCAGGCCCGCATCGTTTCTCTCCGCGTGATTCTTCGGTGCACTGGTAGCCTTTCAAAGTTATTGTAGGTGGTGCATGGCGGGCTAAGGGCCTCGGTGTTCTCGTATGTATAACATGTAGCCCCGACTTGGAGGTGCTCGGAGTGCTCTTTGTGCGTTTTTTATTGATCGTATATCGCGCGGAGCCCCTGCGCAACAACTGATTGTGACAAAAATATCGCCAAGGGGGACATTGGATAGATGATATCCCCTGTCCTGATTTAAGACTCAACGTTGAAGTTGTATCCCCGCCCCTACCTCGTTTGCGACCTACCCCTGCAGGTCATGCGTTGGAATGTTGAATATTTATGACACCTTCTGATACATTTTGTGCTTTTTGCCTTCCCCTCCGCAGGTGTACATGAAGCAATTCGGGGACGACTTCGAGAGAGGAGGGGTAGAATGGGGAGGATTTTTCCTGGACGAGGACTGAAAACATATCGTCGCACTTCTCGCGGCATTGTCTATGGAGTGCAGTGCAGTAGATTCGAAGAATTGCAACTCTACTCGTCGTACGATAACACACTGGTGTTCGGTATAGCAATTAGTACTTGAATGTTTACACCATCGGTTTAGTCGTAGCTCCGCAGTCGTTGTTGTTTGCCATCTGTAGAGAGAAAGACATTTCGTTTCTGAAGCTGTGAGCTCGATGGCGGTATGGACCACAAGTATACCTGATAACTGGTACCTGATACCTGGTATGACTTGACGGTCACAAGCAACGCAGGCAACGATACGCAACTTCTTCAGTGGTGCATACGGCAATGTTAACAGACTGTATGTTAAACTTGATGGTACGGTCAGCGGGAATCTTGAGTCATTATCTGCGCATTGGCCGCGATACTGCTTGTGGCACTCGTTTTGGCCGGTCGTGGTCCTCCCCCCACCACTTCGTTCCCCTTGTCATTTGCTTTTCTATCGCTTTTGACTGCATCGTAGCATTTATCGGGTTATTATCTCCCGCGAAAATAAATTGTCTTTAGGTCGCCCACCAGCCTCCACTATACGAGAAGTAGCACATGCTCTGGTACGGGTGCACAAATTAGCCCCCCCCCCCCCCATACGCATATATTATATATCTATGGGTTGGGTTGGCGTCGCCTGGCGACGACGCTGTAAAACATGCCTCTCACTGCGTGAGCTAGACAACCAGGGTACCGTTTTTTTTNGACGCACAGACAATATCCCCGCATCGTGTTTGAATTCGAAATACACGCCAAACTACACTGCTCTACGTACAGCAGAGCAGTACGAGTACGCTCTCCTTGTACGAGCCAGGTATCATACCTGGTATGATATGTTTACCAGGTGACTGGTAAATTGGTATGCACCAGTCCTACCGGGAATGCATTACAGGTACTATAGTACCAGAGCATAGTGAGAGGTACCGGTATCATACATCATGTACTGGTTGGTACACATGTACCCAAACCAGTACAGCAGTACCTGGTTACAACAACTATTAATATTAATGCTGCGGTTGTCCTTGTTACTACACTGCTGTATCGCTAAAACGTACAGCAGTGAGATGGTGTCTAAATGGCTCTTCACAAGAGTGTTGTTTACCACTTACGAGGTATATTCGAGAAAAGGGTTAATACACACTGCTGTGTACGAGACGGCTATATCTAACCCTAACTCTAAGCCAATCAGGCTAACCCTAACCTTGACCCTAAGCCGATCAGACCCATCAGACCAAATCTGGAAAAAATGGTAGGCTCTACTGCTTCACAGCTACGAGTACGTATGATATATCAGTTTTAGTATGCCCCGCAGAACACTGCGCGCCCTATGTATGTGCAGGAGCATCCTGCAAAAAGTTTTGTGCGGGCTGTGTGTGGTCAATTTCTACCTCGCCCGTCGACCCAGACCAAGCCAATCCCAGACATACCCCTAACCCTAACCCCAACCCTTTGGAGGGCACGAGGTCGGCAGGGGCATCCACGCGGCTCCGCCGCGTGTTTTGATGGGCGTTTTTCCGAAAAAAACATGCGGCCCAAAAGGCCAGCCTCACCCATTAAAACCGGCATCCTGCACAATTTTTTTGCAGGACGCTCCTGCACATAGGGCGCGCCCGCAGAGCACCGGCTCTCCCGAGCGCCAGCCGACACCCCAGCGGCCGCCGACGTTTCGAGGACGAACTGCTTCGACTGTTACGTTCTCAAGTCCAGTGTTTTCTTTGTACAACGGTTACATACGAAGAAGTTGTAGCTGAAAGGCTAAGCAGGGCGAACCGCACAAGCCAACCAGCCAGCGGTGACGACCCCATGAACAACGAATGGGCCAACTGCTGGACTCTCATAGTATAACGTACCTAGTAGGTCTTGGTCTTGGGTAGCTACACACGGGGTTGATCCAGCGGCTTGTTACCCGCCTACAATGCAGCACGCTGCAATATTACCGTTGCTCACGATCATCGCTTCGAGTCTAGAGTATAGGGCTACTCGGGCCGCACATGGTTGTACAGCTCTCTTGTGAGTGGAGATCACCACTAAACTACCCTCGCGAGAGAACCGGCTCCTTGCAATTGGTAAGTGACACGTGACCTGCGTCTCTTCTTGTTTTTTTTTCGTCACAGGTGACGTACGTGAACAAGGCCGGCGAAACGGTTGCTTCGGTGGACGTCCCGGTAGATCGGTACATATTTTTCGCAACCGAAGAGGCTGACGTTGACGTTCCTATCGTCAACAAGAAGAGGATGTGCAGGAACGGGTGCTGTACCACGTGCGCGGTCAAGGTTTTGCAGGGGAAGGTGCGGGCTCCAAGATCCGTTCCGTTTGCAGTTTACACTTTACAGGCAACTCGCGGAAATAGCACCTCCACGCTGCCTGTTGCTTTTCTATTGGAGAAACGTATCATTAGCCACCGACGTGAACTAGACCAGCTGAAAAATTAAAACGTTGTTCTCCACGAGTGTGCAGCGCGCGATCGCTATCCACCCCCGGTCCGTAGAGTGAACCAAAGTGACCCACAAGCAACTCAAGAAGGCTCGCACTGCGCGCAATAGGTAGAGCGCAAGCTGCTCACACGGGTGTCGCCAGACTCGCCATACGGTTGATCCACTTTGTTGTCTTGGTAGACGGATCGGCAGCACCGTAATGGTGTTCGGGCTGGCAAAACAACAGGGTGCGGTGCGGCAAGTTCAATAGTGAATGCTTCACTTCATACGTTTCTGCAAGCAGGTAAAAGCTGAGGGTGCGCTCGGGCTGCTGAAGGAGCTCAAACAGGAAGGGTACGCCTTGACATGCTGCTCCTACCCGAAGTCGGACCTGGTGGTGCAATTGCAGGAGGAAGACGATGTGAGTCTTTGAACGTTTCGGTCATCCTCTTGCTGTTCTGAATAAACGCTGCCATTGACAACGCGGGGTGTACATCATTGGGGCTTGATTCAGGCCCGCATCGTTYCTCTCCGCGTGATTCTTCGGTGCACTGGTAGCCTTTCAAAGTTATTGTAGGTGGTGCATGGCGGGCTAAGGGCCTCGGTGTTCTCGTATGTATAACATGTAGCCCCGACTTGGAGGTGCTCGGAGTGCTCTTTGTGCGTTTTTTATTGATCGTATATCGCGCGGAGCCCCTGCGCAACAACTGATTGTGACAAAAATATCGCCAAGGGGGACATTGGATAGATGATATCCCCTGTCCTGATTTAAGACTCAACGTTGAAGTTGTATCCCCGCCCCTACCTCGTTTGCGACCTACCCCTGCAGGTCATGCGTTGGAATGTTGAATATTTATGACACCTTCTGATACATTTTGTGCTTTTTGCCTTCCCCTCCGCAGGTGTACATGAAGCAATTCGGGGACGACTTCGAGAGAGGAGGGGTAGAATGGGGAGGATTTTTCCTGGACGAGGACTGAAAACATATCGTCGCACTTCTCGCGGCATTGTCTATGGAGTGCAGTGCAGTAGATTCGAAGAATTGCAACTCTACTCGTCGTACGATAACACACTGGTGTTCGGTATAGCAATTAGTACTTGAATGTTTACACCATCGGTTTAGTCGTAGCTCCGCAGTCGTTGTTGTTTGCCATCTGTAGAGAGAAAGACATTTCGTTTCTGAAGCTGTGAGCTCGATGGCGGTATGGACCACAAGTATACCTGATAACTGGTACCTGATACCTGGTATGACTTGACGGTCACAAGCAACGCAGGCAACGATACGCAACTTCTTCAGTGGTGCATACGGCAATGTTAACAGACTGTATGTTAAACTTGATGGTACGGTCAGCGGGAATCTTGAGTCATTATCTGCGCATTGGCCGCGATACTGCTTGTGGCACTCGTTTTGGCCGGTCGTGGTCCTCCCCCCACCACTTCGTTCCCCTTGTCATTTGCTTTTCTATTGCTTTTGACTGCATCGTAGCATTTATCGGGTTATTATCTCCCGCGAAAATAAATTGTCTTTAGGTCGCCCACCAGCCTCCACTATACGAGAAGTAGCACATGCTCTGGTACGGGTGCACAAATTAGCCCCCCCCCCCCACCCCCCCCCCCCCCCCCAGTTCCAGTTCCTGCCTTTTGGTTTTTAGTCGCACGCCGTCGACGCTTGTCATATTGCGTCGTATTGTGTTTTTGCACGTAGGAGTTTTCCTCGTGGCTCTGTCCTGGGTGTTGATCGGAATCTTCGACAGGCGCCGATGTGTGCAACGCAACAAAATTAGCACCGTACTTTGCGCGACTCCGAACCACCTCCTGTCCTCCTATCCTGGCCTCTTGGTGTACAGGTTTGCAGCTACTCGTTGTGTCTTTCTCACAGGATTGTTTGCATTGTGGTAGCATATACCGCATCGCACGTAAACAGGCACCCTCTATATACTACTGTTGTGTATAACTGAAAGAGCACAATGGAACCTGTCTCCGCCGTACGAAACGTCTCGGGTTGAGCTGACGTTGACATAATTTTCAGACTACAGTAACAATAAGGAGAACGTTCCATACTCGTGCATACCGCACGTAGTATACCAGGAGCATACTACCTGTGGTACGTTGAGGACAGGTTGTGAATTCTAGTCGTAAAAAACTTGTCCTCAACACAGCACTACTGCGCTGTACGAAATATTCGCAGCAGGTGGTGAAAGTCTAAGGTTGAGCTGATTTTGTGGTGATTTTGAGCTTGACAACGTATCCTTCACGTAATGGCACAGCTCTCGGTGTGGTGACCACGAGGAGGGGGTCTATCCACATGTCCACCCATGCCGGCCTCGGTACAGGTCGACAAATCATACACTATCCGGTACAGCTGCTAGCACACACTCCACGAATGAATACAGCAGCCACGCAGCAAGAAACATGCACAGCTGTCTAGACCGTTTTAATTTCCTTACAAATGCCGAAACGCTCCTTACATTTACAGACAACATATATACGAGGTATCGGACCACTCCTACGAGTGAGAATGCTTTTGATGGACGCACGGACGCACCTCCATACAATGGTATAATATGTACTCCATACAATGGTATAATATGTATGAGGTGTGCGATTGGTGGCGGTACTTGTCAAGCTGTCACACGTCGTGGTTGTATTTACTCCTGGAGACTACGTCGTACGACGTACCGAGTGAGAGCGCGAGGGTTCCGATTCGTTTCGCCGACGAAGTTTCGTTCTGCTCTTTCTTGTCGTACCAGCACAAAAATATAATGAAACGCTCTAAAAACGCCTTCCCATGACTTATGAAAACAGCGCTCATATTGAAGACTCTGCTGACAACTGACAACACTGACAGCACTCGTTGTCTCGTCTTTCCACGTGCCATTGGTGCCAGCTCTCCAGCATAGCCATCCGTGTGCCGCAACGATGTCACGGGTTGCTTTGTTAGTAGCTGCGCTGACCACCGGCATCTGCTCGGTTGGCCAGGCTTTTGTGACTCCAAATGTCATTTTATCCCAAGGCGGTGGGTTTTCCCCCCGCGCAGCCCGTCATGGCCGCGGCACCTACCACATGTCCACGTCGATTGACATCAAGGAGCTAGGGTTGACGCCAGAGCTGGAGCGATTAACGAAGGTGTTCAAGTCGTGCCCGAACAACAAAATGCGGCAGATGCAGCTTCTGCACCTTGCGCAGATGGGAGATAAATTGGACCCATCGCTCATGACCGAGGAGAACAAGGTCTTGGGGTGAGTGGTCGCCTATTATAGGAGTACGGCAGTTTGGATAGGATCAGACGCGGTGCAATATGTACAGCAGATGCACAGAGTACAGAGTACCCGTAGATTTTCGGGCTGCCCACCAGAGCCCATATTAGGTTGTACATGTCCTGCGGTCTGTGTTGCTTGCAACTACAGTAAGATGCTGCTGTTGATGACAGTAAGCGCATTCATAACCAAGGAGGGCATCCGTTCGGGCGCCATCTCACATCACCATTGTGGCTAATATCATAGCAGCGCAGCTTGCACAGCAGTAGCAGCAGTGCGGGACTGATACCAGGTACGTACGTACCTGGTTCATGTGATACGGGGGTAGGTCTAATGGTGCGTACCCGCCTACCCGTATTACCTGGAGTACCTGGCACCTGGTATGTAAGGCGTTCGACTTCGAACTGTGAATTGTGTACTACCCGACGCCCAGGTACTGCTGCTGCGCAGCCTAGTGTTTGCTGTTGGAGGTGCAGTAAGCACACACTCGCTTATCGCGTACCGGTATACGAGTACGTGTGCGGGAGTCGCCAACGGAGATTATGTTTTCTCGAACAATGATGGTACCTGGTAGCCTTCAATGACGACGTAAATTATGTTTCAGAAAGCACCACACACCACCGCAACAGCCATCGGTCATCGGTCAACGTGCCGAGGTCAACAACGACGACTTTGCTGTAAAGCTAGTGCGTGAGGCTCCACCTTCGGCGGCTATTTTATTTGTTGCATTGTCGTGTGTTAGCTCGGCCAGAGCACTCCAACACCCCCTCTCCTCCCACAGAATTATTGTATAATAGAAAGGATAGCAACGGCAAGTAATCAAATAATCGAACTGCAGGCAGTATAGGACGTACGCCACTTTACATGCGTGTAGTGACTGTATGGCAGCGATTCCCGGAGTGCTCGTAGACCTAGGATGTGTACTCCACATCTGTCTGCAGGACAAGTGCCGCATTGTTGTGGATTGCGGACCATCGCGCCAATACCTTGACCCCACCCGTTCGTCGTTTAGGTGCCTCTCCACGGTGTACGTGGCAGCAGAGGTAAAGGAGGACGGCCTCGTCTACTTCCAGACGGATTCGGACGCCATGATCACCAAGGGTCTTGCTGGGCTTCTTTCCATGGGATTGTCAGGCAACACTCCCGAGTCCATCCAGACCGTCAAACCGGAGTTTATTAAGGTGGCGGGTCTTCACGCCAGCCTCACAGCAGGGTGAGTTGCGGCCAGAGCAAGCCGCCGACACGTACATTTTACGCATGTGTTGCCTTGGCGTTCTTGCTCCGTTTCAAGCCCTTCAATCCAAAAGTTGTTGTTTACCTCTAGCAACGGGCAGGTTTGTGCGCAGACATACATAGGACGACCCAATTTTGAGTTGAATGGTTGCTGCATCTTCGTACAAGCTGGTGAAAGATGAACGACCCCAAAAAAATCAAAATCGGAAGTTCACGCCGTTTTTGGGAGATAGGTCCTGAAGTTTTGCACACATGTTCCATGACCTCCTCTTAACCCTTTCACGGAAGGTGTTTTTTTTCCCGTCAGATATGTGTTTTTGTTTTTGGATTTTTGGGCCTTAAGAAACCGCAAATTCCCGACGAAAAAAAACAGCAAAAAGAAAACACCGTTCCTCAAGGCCTCGCCAGGGGCTCAAAGAACACGTATACATTTTTTTCAGGACGTATCTCTTGAAAAAACGGCGTGAACATTTGCGCTTTTGTGCGGAAAATATGCGTATTTTGCAGTTGCCTGGTAATTACTTAGTTTCAGTATAAGATCAGCTTTGGGCGTTAAAAACGACTTGATATTGACCCTACGCAGTCAAATCTTCGAATATTTGCGCGATTGTTTTTACAGACATGCCTTAAAGTACCTGGAAGCGGCTCGTTCAGAGAAAAATGAGAAGAAAAGATATTTCCTACGAGTACGGAACGCCTGACTCTTTCTGGCCTTTTTTTAAGACCCATGGTCGGTCGGGACACCTTTTGGGCGCTAGCGCCAGTCCTAGGACCTCAACTGAAAAACTGGCTATGTCACCCTCTTTCGCTGTTCAAGGCGGTCAGTATGATACCAAATGTGTGACATTCGAGTAGATATTGCAAGCGGCATTCGTACCTTTGACAAATATTGGGTCGTTCAACGCGAACCAGCTCGTAGTGGGCGCGGAATTCAGCGAGGATGGGAGGCAACATGCAGTTTGAAGGCCTGTCTGCTCCGTGCCACGTTGTTTTCATACGAAGTATATTTCTTGGCCCCGCCCGCTCGGGCAATGCATCCATCCCTCCTGCTATGACACCGTTTAGTGACTCTGAATTAGCTGTGGTACGCATCTGCCACATGGGCTTACTACAAGTACTACTGTAGCAGCAGTAGTGTGGTGCATCGTGTCTGTTTTGAATCTCCTGTAATCTTGACCAGGGGGGCGAATTTTCGGGTCCCGGCGAAAGGAAACCATTACCGTATGCACGCAAGATATCACACCCCCTGGAATGTTTTTTTCAGATCGGATTTCTCTGTAACAAGAGAGGCCCACATAAAGAAAACGGTGGCTTTGGAAATATGTCGTCTGGATCTTTCCTTAGACTAACCACTATGGGCTTGCACCCAGCCCGTTGTCGAGAAAGCCAACTTGGAAAAATCGTCCGAAAGGGTGTGTTATCTTGCGTGTTGAACGGTACGTAATAGGAAACCGTGTCGTTCATTTCCAAGTACACGTGCAAAATATGTCGTACGCACCCCTCTTTTTTTCTGTCGACCCCTCATTCAACCCCAGAAGTCTCTGCCTAATAGTGTGTTCCTTTTGGGCGGTGTTTTCGTTCCGGACAAGCCGCTGAAAACCAGTCGGTCATCCGACTGCACGTCCGCGGCTCGTGTTACGTTTGACGAAACTAGAAACGTCCCCGATGCGCTCGATGAGCGTCCGATCGTGTTTTGAACCATGTTTTTTTGTCTGCCTGGCTTCCGACACATTTCTACTCCGCACCGTCTTTCTGCACATCTTTGGTAGGCGCAACAACGGCTTCATCAATATGCTGCGAACAATGAAAGCGAAGGCGCTTTCTCTGGGCGGTGAGCCTGCCCTTCGTGCAGCAATGGAGCAGGCGATGCCGGCTGAAGTCGAGGAGGAGAAACAGGAGGGCGGGGCGATGGCGGCACGAATTGCCGAAAAGTAAGTTGAACAATTCCGTCATTGAGACCACCCTTTCGCTAGTTGTCACCACGTACATTTTTTTGTCATGCTTTTTATTTGGTTGCTTGATTATTGATTTGCTTCAGTATATTTACTTTTTATTATTTTTTCTTTTCGCTTTTTTCTTTTTTCTCTTTTTTTCTCTTGCATGCACCTGGATTGCTAGCAGGGTAGGTCTTGCCTGTCGTATATGGCGTTGCATTGTCTGCTCTGCTTACTGCACTGTGTAGTATCTCTGTGTCGTAGTTTTGTGACCACAGAACTGGTACCTTTTTAGGATGAAGAATCGGCACGGACACTGGGTGTGCTGGATGTCGACGGGTAGAAAGGAAGGTTTAATGTGAAGAACACACACACACACATGCCGACACCATATGAAGCTACTAATTTGTGTGGCACAGGACTGACGATTCGTCGTACCAGGGTATGATTTTTCGTCATAGTCAATGGCCTAGAGCTCTCAAAACTTCCATGGTGGGCAGCGGCCGCACTATTAACACCAATCACCGGGTACCGTGTGGGATTACAGGCTGGTTCAAGCATGTCACCCCAAATGTACTTAGTAGCCAAAGTTCACGCCGTCTTCGGAGACAGAACTAGGAATTTGGCACACATGTTATATGAACCCCTGTCGACCCGTTAACCGTTGTGTTTTTTTTTAAATATAATTTTCGCCAGATATTACCGTTTTTGTTTTTTTGGGGAGATCTGGGTCTGACGGGATCCCGAATTTTCGGCGACGAGCAAACGAAAAAAGGAGCATTCGTCAATGGTTTTGTAGGGGCATATAGAACGCGTGTGCAAAAGTTCAGGGTTCATCTCACGAAAACGGCGTGGATACTTGGACCTTTGTGCGGTAAAACGGGTTAAATTCGATATCTCGTATTTACGTAGTTTCAGTACGGTATATAATCGATTTTTGGCGTTAAACATTTCTTAATATTGATAAAACGCAGTTAGATCTTCGAATATTTGCGTAAAACTTGTATAAACCTGCCTTGGACCACCTGGAAGCGGCTAGTTCATAAAAAAAATGGGAAACAAATAATGTATTCCTATGAAAACGCCTGACTATAATTGACCTCTGTGAAGGGTGATTGGTCGGGCCACTTTTTCGGCGGTAGCGCCAGTCCTAAGAGCTGAAAAAAAACTGGCGATGTCACCCTCTTCCACTGTTCATGGCGGTCGCTATGATACCAAATATGTGACCTTTTAGTTGCTATTGCATGCGGCATTCGTGGCTGAACGAAATTAGGTGTGATGTGCCTGAACCAATTCGTATAATATTATTTCCAGGTCGAAATCATGGGCTCGAAATCGTTGAATGTCAGGTGTGTCGAGAACCAATGTTGCGATGCGTTCGATTCCAGCGCATTGTGCTGCGAGAATAACCACTTGGCTACCAACTGCAGCCTTACAGTATGAACTACTACAGTAGTAGTTGGATTGCGCTGGAGTGATGAAGCCGGCGGATGCAATCAGAGTTTCGTGAGTGTATACGTAACATTCTAAACATACTAGACATAGTGGCACGAGGCTTTGATGCGTGGATCGCCTGTACTTACGTCCCGACTTTGCTTGAAACGGTTGCATGTTGTCGTCCAGGTTGCAACAATTAGAGCCGTTGAAGTTAGAGATCCAGGACGAGTCGGGCGGGGAGGAGTCCAAGTTTATGATCAGCGTCGTGAGCAAATCTTTCGAAGGCTTGGGGCTGCTCAAACGACACCGGTCTGTGTATGGCCTCATTGCCGACGAGATGAAAATTGTACACGCTGTAACGCTCTCCACTAACACCCCCGAGGAAGTGGGGATGTGAGCGGTCGCGTTTGGAGCCTTGCAGGCTATACACAAAACTGCCCAAAACATGCGTGCGCGAGGGTCGCGTTGCACTCGTAGGTGGCCACGCTTGGGTTTGAAGCGCGAGTCGGCTCTGAAGAGCAAGTCTACGTTTTTTTGTGGGGGCGACCATTGGGATTTTGTATTGCTGTTGCTCCTCGCGTAAGCCTTGTATCATGTGTCCTGTGTTGTTCGTCCTGGCCCCTCCATTGGAGATGTAACGCCGCAATATATGCCTCGAGTTGTGGGGTGTGTGCCCGAGATTTTTTACGCTGACGTCGGTAGCGGGCGCCGATGTTGGTTTAACTGCTATTTTACCTGCCGAAACACTCGCTATTTTTCCTGATCGTTCTGTGAATTTGTTTTATCTGGACCCTTGTACTGCGAGTATATACCTTCGTTGATGTGGCGAATGTGCGAGTGCTTGTTGCTCAACAGCTCGCTTGCCTCTACAATTGTAGGGGTATACTGCTTAATGGTAGCGGCAGAACGCACCAGGCATCCATCGCAATGTTTCTACTAAAAAATGCGTTATCTGGTGTTTGCATCAAGTGCTCTACCCTGCATATATTGGAAGACGCACCGCCTGCCTGTGTCGCCTGAAGTGGCTCAGCCTTGGGACTCCCAAACATGAATTTGTGAAGGCAGTGCGTTCGAATGGGTTGTTCTTCAGGGGCATGTGGGGCATGGTGCACCCCCCCACATCATATAGCCGAAGAGCTGTGATACGGCAGCCGAGCCGCTGTCGTTGCCGCGCAAGCTAGTGAATCAGCCCCGCGAACACACAACGTACCACAGGCTCTTTACGAGTACTAGAAGACTTATAGGCTGGTTCAAGGTGAACCCAACAAAAAAGTTCAGAGGCGGACGCTCACGCCGTTTTTGGGAGATAGGTTCTGAATCTTTGCCCGTGTTCTATGAACGCCTCTTAAATTAAACGGACGGTGTTTTTTTGGGGGTGGGTTCGTCAGATACCATGATACTTAGTTTTGTTTCTGGATTTTGATTTTCGGGCCTAAAGAACCCCCAAATTCCCGACGAAAAAACAAAGCAAACCAAAAACACCGTTCGTCAAGGCCTTGGGGCTCAAAGAACACGTGAAAAATTTCAGGGTTCTTTACGGTTAACCGTCCGTACACGGTTTATTTTACGGTTATGTACGGTGCAAAGCCTGTATAATCAGTACTATAGCGAACTTCGAAAAAAAAAAGTTTAAAATAGGGAGACGTGCCAGGGGAATCGAACACCTGACCTTCTCGTCTAGAACAGGTCACGATCACCTGCTGAGCTACATTTAACAAATGTTTAACCGTGGTCGGTTCATGCGGTTTTATCGAAAAGGCCGAAATATTGAAATCGCAACTGAGCAGGTTAGACGATGGATGTCGGAATACAAGTTGGTTGGTTGGATCCCCTGGTCGTATGCCCCTCTTTGATCGCGTTTTTGTCTGTCCGACTTCGTTATAGTACTGGTTTCATAGCGAATTAGTGTTTTACTACCAGTGACGACGCCAAACCGTAAAGAACCCCTTGAATTTCCAGACCCATTCTAACAAACGGCGCGAACATTTGGGCTTTAGTGCGGAAAAACGCGTATTTTGAGTTGCCTGGTAATTACTAGTTTCAGTTAGGATCAGCTTTGGGCGTTAAAAATGACTTATATTGGCCCTACGCAGTCAAATCTTCGAAATTTGCGCGATTGTTTTTACAGACATGCCTTGAGGTACCTGGAACGCGGCTCGTTCAGAAAAAAGTGAAAACAAAAGATATTTCCTACGGAAACTTGCTGACTGTTTCTGGTCTTTTTAAGGCCCGTGGTCGGGCGGGAGCATTTTCGCGCTAGTAGCGCCAGCCTAGGACCTCACTGAAAAACTGGCTTGTCACCCTCTTCCACTGTTCATGGCGGTCAGTAGATCCAATATGTGACATTCGAGAGATATTGCACCGCATTCGTGTCTTGACAAAAATTGGGTCTTTCGACAGCTTGTACGTATTGGTTTCCACGTTCGAGCATACCTGGTGAAAAAAAACATCTCGAAAAAGCAGCAGTAGAGCGGCACGAGTGCGACGAAGAAAGCTCTGATAGCCCGAGTGGTTCGACAGGAAGGGCGAAAATTCCCCACGTTTGTACTGAAATGCCTTCAACGTTTTTGGACACTCCGCCATCATTCACCGCGCCCATCGACGTGAAAAACACGAGCGTCTGATGGAGACTAAGGGCCGTTTTTAACGACACAAGCAAATAGCAAAAAAATTGCTATTTTGGCAACAACAAATTGGCAAGTATTGGAAAATACTTTCTATCGACAAACACGATGAAATGGCAAGAAACTTGCTATTTGAGCCACGTAACGCCTTCAGTTTTTTTATCAAACCCCGTACAGCAAGGATCGGACAGCTAGACGACACCCTCGTCGAGGCGTGGGTGGCCTGGAGACGGATCGAAGCATATCTCGTAGATCCCAGGGGTGGACAGCCCTCCAGGGCGATCATAGTCACGTTGTTCGTTGTCTTGGGAAAGCTGGAGCGACGGTTTGATTGGAATTGACTTGAGCATCAGCCCCAGACGGCACCAGTGCCACGCCTACATGCGGTTCGTCACCCGCGCCAGCAACCCCTTCAGCAGTGCCGTCAGCCACCATCATCTGCTGTCAGCACCACCATCTAACCCTCGGTATCTTCCTGTGTTGCTGCAGCTCGTGCGTCTAGCGCAACGGCGTGTGGTTTGCATGGTCTTGGGTAGGCGTGATTGGTCGCAAATGGCAAGTGAAATAGCAAATTTGACTTTCCAAAAACTTGCCAACGAACAGCTACGGAAATATCCGGAAAAAAACTTGGCAAGTTTTTTGCTATTTTGGCAAGTAAAACTTGCCAAAAAATGGAAATTTGGCAATTTATTTGCTAAATACGCGTCGTTAAAAACGGCCCTAACCTTGCTCTTCAGCGATGTGATGAATCAAAGTCACACAAATTGCGTGGCAAATGCTCCTTATCTATCGAGCTAATCGCTCATTAATAGCGCGGGTTATTTCAGTACTTGCATGCATTTATGCACGTACTATGTGCCTTCCATTTCGCCGATGTGCGCGACGAACAAAACACCCATGAAAACAAATGCAGGACTCGACTGACCCTCAGTCGGCGATCAGTTGATTATTCGATAGTTTAAAACACATTTGAAGCGCTACGAAAAGGTGAAAGCAAGTTATCTCCAGAAACGCGGAGAAAATCAAACAAAAAAAAGTCGGGCATGGTCCTGGCAACGCCTTTCCTCAACCAGTACGATTTGTACTGCACAGTCACTGCACCACCCGCAACGGGTCGACGAAGCTACTCAGACTGCAGTTGGCTCACAAAGCAGATGTTCTCCTTTGGCCGGCTGTATGGCACTATCATATAGACTGGCCACGGTCGCTTCAAACGGCTACGACTACAGGTGCACTGCCCTCGGGTGTACCGCCGTGGTACGGTTTCCAGTGATGGACACACCGCCAGAATTTGAAAGGCTACTGCAGCAGTACTACTGGTAGCTGCAGGGCAACAGCAGCAGTATCGGAGCGATTAACCGGCTCCACGAAGCTTACTAAAAAAAAAAAAAACAACGATCACGAAGCCCCTCCCGGCCCTGTTTTCAACGAAAATTACACCCCCCCCGTCTATGGGCTGCGACCTTAACAAAAAATGGAGGCCATAGTCGTAGCCCATATAATAGCCCCCCGTCAATGACTATCGCAATTAGTAATTGGGCAATCCTCGCACATATATACAGCAGTGCCAGGTATAAGGTACCCCACTCATGATGCTCTCGGCGACAAGACAACCATTATACAGCCGTCACGGTAAAACTCCTACAAGTGTCGCAACCGACAGCACGTGTCCAAGGACATGCTCGCAGTATTTCGAGAAACACTCCCGGACGACAGCACTGCCCCTATACACCTCGCCTACCCTCCTACTCCCTCGCAGGCAAGATGCGACGCATCGGCCGCTACCACGGTTGCTTCTCTTCACCCCAAAACCCAGCCAAGCCCTCTTCGTCCCACCTGCATACATTCATTCGCGGGTGGTCTATTCCTTCCCGCAGTCAGCAGTAGCCGTAAATCTGCCCGCGCAGGCGAACTTCTCAGACGTGCCCGCATAAAATGATGCTGTTTCTACTGAGGTAGGGTTTTGTCACGAAACCCTAAGGTATTCGTTCCGGACGGTGAGAATATTCTTGGCCTCGACTAACGACTGGTGCTACGGTAGGGGGGGTAGTCTGATTTTCACTACCACGTTTACTCCACTCGGGCGAGTGGCTCTGTACCGGTATCATATACCACTAGTATATCCGAAAATATAAGGACTGTTTGGTTTTAATAGGGCTCAAACAACGGTCCTTAAATTTCCGGACAGAGTGGTACACATAACTTGAAGCCCCACCGCCGTTTAGACTAGAGGAGGCGGGTTGAGAGCATGCATTTTTACAAAGGCGTCCACGAACGAGTAGCAATTGTTCGAGACAAGGGACAGGCGATCGGGGTACGCCCTCACAAAGTTTCGCATGTCCTCCAAACTGGCGGCACTCTCCCCAACGCATACAGACCCCGGTGGCAAAAATCGAAGCTCACGCTCCCTGAGGTTCCCGTCCACGTCCCTGCCTGTCAGCAGCCGCAAGGTGGTAGGCAATGCTGAGGGCTCTTTAGGCAAGAAGTCGAACAGAACCAAGCGCTCCCTGTCCTCCTTTTGCTTCTTGGGCCAGACACTCGATTTCGCTGTGCTGCTGACGCTTTCCACGATTACGGCATAGTGAAGGCGCAACTTCTCTGGACCATTTTCGAGAGGGTATCTCGCTGTAAAAAGCTTATATCTCGGTGATCCGGAAGCTCCAACGCCGCCGCTCACCGTGAAAGCAGCGCAACCGTCGAACCGTAGTGCTATTGACAGCAGCAGAAGGAGCATCCCCGCGAAGCACCACGGGGTGGCGTTCGTGGCACCCCTTCGTCCATGCAGCATCTTGCAGCCTTCTCTGGTGCGCCTTGAACAGGTTGCTGTTTGTTGGTGTGTCTTCCGCTGTCGCTGTGTTTGCTGCTGCCTGTGTTTGTTTGGGTCTTGATGTGAGACCGGGTAGTCTTTATCCTATACAACGGTATGCGGCGTGTTTCCAGGCGGGACTGTCGGGTTTCTGGTTGCTGGTTTGGGGTTTGTTGTTTGCATTTCTTTGTGGCAGTGCTCGCCGATCAAACTTGAAGCGGAGACGGGACAGGAGTGGCGGACCAGGCACCAGGCGGCAGGTGACTACCTGTGATACTCCACCAGCTTCCCTCTGCTCCGAGCTAAGGTCTTGTCCGTCGTGCGGCGAAAACATCGAACTCAAACTCCCAACACTTTTATTTCCTGATGATGCTTCTCGATCCTTACGTACCGCAGGTGCGCAGGTGGTGTCATCATCTCGCGACTCGCGGCCCAACAGCCACAGCCAAGCAAGAAGTACTGGTGTAGTACACAAAGTACAGCGCGCACTGACTGGCGATACTTTTTCCATCAGTAATTTCAATTTTTGGTCGATTCGAAACTCTTCGTTTTAAATTCTGGTGGACGGTGGAGAGTGGAAAGCGGACTCGCGCTGGCAGTTCATTCTGAAGGGCACCGAGTACTACAGCAGCAGCAGCAACAACAAACAGAAGCAGTTTTACGAATTGTTTGTTTTCGGTTTTGTTGCGCGATGCCGCAGTCGTCGGACCTTAAAATCGCGCTTGTAGGAGATAGCGTTCTAGATGACCATTACTGGCTCGAGCACCCTGCAGATGATGTTCGCGCCCAGACGGAGCGGACCCTAAAATTAGCGTACCCGGATCGACCCGTCGAAGTGCACAACTATGCTGTGGATGAGTCGACCGTGGCCTGTGTCCTCTACGGCCGAGCTCCAGCAGCTGCCTTCATGAAAGCCCGAAAGAAGGCGCTCATGGCGCCCTACCCCTTGGAGGAAGATGGCTTGGTGAAGCCTTTGCTGCTTTTGCGGAAATTGAAGCCTACACATGTGGTGAGTGGCACCGTAGGCACATCGTAATGCAAAGAAAAGGCGCCAAAGACGTCGTAATCGTACATTGCCTGCATGTTTTGGTCTGGAGCCTCGTGTACGGTACTCGTACAGCCAGTTAGATTGCAGACCACTGGCACATGACGCTGACATGCCCGGTGTTTTGTTACTTATTTTTGATTGCTCTCCGTACGGACCGCGTGTGTGTGTGTGGGCGTGTATTTTTGTTTGTCTGAGGTCTAGACTACGGATCGCGTGTGTGGGCATGTTGTTCGCTCAATCCACCCATAGGCAGAGCTGATCGACATCCAGCACATTCAGTGTGTGCTCTCCCGTACGTTCTACCCGTCGACATCCAGCACACCCAGTGTCTGCCGATGAATACCTGGTACTGGACTACCAGGGGATGACCTATTGGTCCTCCCCATAAACCTTGTAGTATGTTGTACATACCGTACGAGTAGTCACAAAACCACGACACACGTGTCACGTGCTGATTCTTCATCCTAGACGTAGAGAGTAGAGAGATATGTACCTGGTATGTATACAGCATCTACCTGTTGCCACAACTACGAGATAGAGATATTACCACGTACCGGTACTGGTGCACTGGGTACGTACACTGGTCTTATCATACGATGAGACGATTCTGTAACAGTATATAATGGAAGACGTGTGTCTGTCAGGGCGTCAGAGGTCAGAGCTAGCTACTGTACCAAGGTGACCAGCTATGAAGCACCAGGTACTTGTTGCCAGGCACGTTTTCAACAACCTCAACGTGTTGCTACTAATAGTGCATGTATTGGACTACGCTTACGGCGTACCTGATACCAGGTACCTGGTAACATGTGTATGTGTGTACATCAGCACCAACGTGCTGCTGCTCTGCAACGCGAAACCCAACCCAACCGCAATTAACTCCTTGTGTACATCGTAAATAGTACATATACGGGTCCGCTGCCCAAAACGCGTTTCAAACGGGCGTGGTGCCTTTTTACTCAAATCACTCTGATACGTGTGCCTTTCCGAAGCGCCCTCATGGGTCTTGTGCGTATACAATTGGCAGTACGTACAGCATTACTGGTGGAGATACTCTCTGAAACGTAGATAATTCATGCCACAGCAAGAAGTATCCCACTACTCCCGAGGCCTACGACGAGTATCTATTATGTGTTGGGATCGGTTTGGTTTTCGTTTTGTGAGCACTGCTGTACCGTAAAATAGTGATCGTTTTTCAGCGCTCGATTTTTCCAGAACGGAAAGGTTTGCCAATACCGAATAAGGTGTTTTTCGGAAAGATCCGGTCAAGAGCCTTGCGAAAATAGAATGTTCGACTTCGACACCCTGAACCGTTGTAAAAAAAGACCACCTGTGAAAAACAGTATCACCCCTGTGCGAACTCAACACTCTTTCGGTACTACAGAGTACAGGACACCTGATAAGAAACAGGAAATCTGGTCCAGGCTGGATTTCTTATTTGAGAGAGGGTGCTTTCTATACTTATTTCAAGATACCGATTCCATATTTTCTTAGTTTTCTCTAAATCTCAGTCTAGCTTTCTTATTAACCTGCTTCTTATTACTGTAGGTGCCCTGCACTGTACTGCTGTATCATACCTGGTATATAGGTACGGAGCCCTTTTGAGACCCAGGTACGTATACCAAACGGGAAAAAAATCGTCTAAATAGCGAGAGCACTTCGTCTGACGGACACTTTTCCATATGTTCTACATGTTTATCCTCTAACGGGGTCCCCTTGCGCACATTACGCGATTAGAAGTATACTTGAATAACGTGATGCCTCGCTGTTGTCCCTTCGCTCTCGACAGGTGCTGAGTGTAGGAGGAAACGATGCCCGTGTCCGGTTTCTCCAGTCACTGAATCCCGATGTCATCACCGACCTGATGGTGACGGACGGCCTCGTGGCCAACCTCCGACGTGTGATCGAGTTCATCCGGGCAGAGGTCACTCCCAATATAATCCTCGTCTACGTGTGAGTGCCCGCCAAACGCAAAATGTTGCATCAGAGCCAACAAACTTTGGTGCGCCAGTAGCATTACTAGTACCCCCTGGTATGAGTGACATCGATATTATGTTCGCAGTGATCTGGTCTATACCAGGTATACATTCAGTATGGGCCAGCGCTAGCTACGGCAGGTAAAGGCCAACGGCGGTGCGAGGCCTAGCAATAATGCCATTAATTTGGACGCCTCGAAGCACCTTGATGCGCCGCGCGCAATCACCCACGATTTTATCTCCACGGCAGATTTGGCGAGTGGTGCTACAACCTGCATTTGACGCACAGCAATCTTTCGCTCCCGACGCACTCCCTTTCATGACAGTTTCATGCCCGAGTTCAAGGTGTGCCCTTGGCTCAGCTTGCTGCCGCCTGCGAGGATCTTGCAACACCTCCTCGTCAATTTCTCCAAGTTCTACATCAAGGTGCGAGTTTTAGGCAGGGGGGAGTGTTGACCAGGATTAGTAGTCGTGCATGGCGATTTGCGTGGTATGTGTCACTGCTGATTGGTCGTTGACCACCCTTCTGGCATTCAGGCGTCGTGATCCCGCTTCCCGCTTGCGTGAGACTTTGCAACTACTTACGGGCGGCGTTCTCGATATTTGTCAACCGCATTGATCAAGAGGCTCGACAAAGTATCTCGCAGTTCTTTTGTCCCCGTCGAATCGTACTGGCCAAGCGAGCTGGCACATACATGGCGGCGGGCGTTTCTGCTACTTGCTGTCTCCATTGCACGCGGATTGCGTCGTCGACATGTCGAAACCGTTCGTTGTTGGTGGCCGTCCCCGACATGTACTGGCCTGGCGTTGGTCTCAGTGACACGGTTGTCTTGCTGTCGCCCGACCCAAAGGCGTTGGGGTTGACTGACGACAGGCAGTGCACGAAGAATCATGCATCTAGAAGACGGTCTACCGCTACCATGTCTACCATGCATTATGCCAGAAACGTACGGTAGGAGGGGCTGTTGTCGGGGATGTGTCGACGACAAACGGTCCGCAAGCCATTGCATCTCATGTGGATTAACTGGCATCACTGGCATACCAATAGTCTTGACAGGATGTTGTTTTTTCTCGATCTTTGCGGCTGTTTGGCGCAGCTGGCAGTGGAGTTTTCTCTCCCTATCATCGACCTGTCGCGGACGTTCGACCCTAACAACAAGAGCCACTACGGATCAACACCGATCGAGCCATCCAACAAATCGGGACAGTTCATTGCCGACTTGATCGCCGAGGTAATGTTTCCATCCGCGTATGGAATAAACACGCAATATCCAGTTAATCAGTGGTACAAAGTACCAGGATATAAGATGCCTGGTACATACAAGTACGGCATATTTACTGCATGTACATAGGCAGGAGTACTTCGTTAGGCAGAGAGCACCGTCACTCTGTTGTGTGTAGCGAAACGGCGTTATGTATCATATGCGCACCTACGGAAGCTGCTGCGGCTAACTCACGTTGGTTGACGCGTCAAGTCATCTCGCGGTCTTGCTCTCGGCCGTGGCAAGCCGTTAGAGGGCAAATAGTAGAGTGACCTGCACACTGGTCAGGGGCTGACAGCTGTCGGGAGCATTAATATCGCCGTCGAAATCTCCGATCCAGTCCTCGTCAAGAGGACCCCCGGAAGTTGTACGTATAGTATCTGACCTCTCAAAACGCAAAATGTAATGCTTTCTCGATGAGTGTCGCGTTTGTCGTCCGCCCTGAGCACTGCTGTTGTCTGGCCGGGGGTCTCTTCCACAGGGGCACTTCAAAAATATAGTTGACGTTTTTTCTACAAGAAATATATTTATAATATGTATCCCACACTATTTCCAAGTGTTGTTTTCCCAAAACGTGAGTGCAGTTTCGCGAATTGTTTATTATTAGTGTACGTAGAAGTGAAGAAACGTCCAAAATTTCAAACATTCAAATTTGGGTGCATCGAAACTACTACTGCTGTCGTGCTTCCTTTTTTTCGGAGTTTCATAGCCCATATAGGTGTCGACTCGGTGCACGCATGAACTGCTTTGCCGCCACTGAGCTATCGTGTCCTGGGGCCTCTTAACCCTTTCGCGCAAATTGGAGCAGGTGGTGGAACGGTTCGAGTTCGGCGGAGCACCTGGTGGTGCAAAGATTTTCTCGGGTGTCGGGGACGAGTTTAAGGTGGAGGACCTAGGTGATGAGGCAGGCTTCTCTTACGAGCGACAGCTCCAGGCGTTTTTCAACCGGAAAAAGGCCCAAAAGACAACCACCAGTTGCTGTATTGGATGACATCGTACTGGTGCTTGCTGCTGCTGTAACGAAGGCAGGATTTATTGAGGATTGATAGATTGAAATTTGATCTTCGACTTCTGTTGGGTTATTTGAGGAAAGGGGTTGGGGGGGGGGGTACTTTGATTATTTCTGCCTGACTTTGGTGAAGTGAATGGAAGGACGCGTGGGGAGTGGGTTACTTGATCGATGAAAACTAGTGGTCGATGAGGAAAGGGGGGGGGGAGTATTTCATGCCATGCATGTGCGGGGCGGGGGAGGTGGGGTATGGTTTCACTTGCCTTCCCACATATGAGTAATCCCACGTAGGGGCGACGCAAAATGTTCCTGAGCTCCTCACATCGAGAGACTCATATCTCACCACAAAAATACCTTCGGAACATTCGTTCGCGCAATTCGACAACACTTCCAATGCGGTAGTCCAACAACAAATACGCCAGTAAAATAATAATAGTATCCGGTGGTTACTCACGTGAGAAGCACAACCGGTCAGAAAATATTGAGCCTAAAAGTGGTACCCCTACCGTGGGGTTGCTCTAGTGCCGACCGCTGGAACAAGATGGGCCAGCTAATTATGTACAAAAAATAACATAACTTTTTTATGATTTGGGGAAACCTGGAGATCGATTTCTTGCTTGCTCGTCGGCACAGCTTTCGAGTTGCTGGCAACGATGCAGTTTCGTTGTTCATCGTGCACTCCCGCCTCAGGCTTGTGTTGGCATTTGGGGTTCGATTTTCGTTGTTCCTATCAGTCGCTTCTATGGCCTGAAATGAGCCCCAACATTTACGGCTGACCTTTTTAGCTCAGTGGTTATGGTGCTCATCTAACAAAAGCACAAGCCGGGGAACGAATCCACCCGTCGTCTTTCTTTTTTTTAAGTAAGTACATGTATCTGACTTCAACATTATGAAAATAAGAAGAGGCGAGGCACCATAATTCCGTACACACGAGCCTCCGCCATCGGCACGAGCCGGAGTCCATCGTAACACGGCAGAGGGATTCCAACCCTTGGGGTGCATTTGAGGTCCAGTGCGTAACAGCCAGTCGACCCCGGATTGTGCTTAAAAAAATCAAGGGTACGCGCGGTAAAGGTCGGGACGGGAAAATGTGGTCGGGACGGGAACGGTACGGTACGGGAATGGGAAACCGTCAGATTTTTCGTTCCCAACCGCGATTTCCCGACCGTTACCATCGTCAGTTTCTGTTCCCGAGCTCTACCGTCCCGCGGTAATGGCCGTGTTCCCGTTCCCAACTGTTTCCCATCCCACTGTCTGCCCATTCCCGACTGTTTCCGCCCCGCTGTCCGCCCAATCCCGACTATTCCCATCCCACTGTCATATAAGTGATTCCCGTCCCATCCCGACCATGGGGCACAGCTTCTCCCATCCCGCATCTCACTATTGGGGCAGATATTCCCATTCCATTTACCGCCGGTTTTTTCATTTTCCCATCGCATGACCATGGATGGATGCAAGAAGTGCGTATACTGCTGTACGAGTAGACTGAAGGAGACTGCAGATATTCGTGCGTTTATGTACATTTGTTTATATTTCTGAACTATTAGTATAAACAAATCGTATACGCGCGAATGAATACTCGTATATATATATTTTTTGTTTTTTTTCTCTCTCGTTTTTTTTTAATTTGCACACGAACTTAAACTTTGTATCAACCATTCAACCGGCCCCCTTCGCTTTTTGAATTAATGAAATAATGGTACGACGTATGTATATATAATAAATCGGTCGATGGTTTAAGCTTGCGTTTCGTTTGGTGTTTCTGGTGCAGATTCGTCCCAAGTGGGTGTGTGGGCATTGTGGAAAAAGGGGAAGCGGGGGGCGGTCGTAACAATACTGATGTGACTTTTATCCCTGGAACCCCTTTTCTTTTTTGTTTTCTGGATTTGACTTCTTCTTCGGGAGGGGGGGAGTCGGGTTTTGAACACCATGATATCGGTTCGTTCATAAGGAGACCAACAAAGCGTTCGGGTAAAAAAATCGTACCAGGTATGTATACACTTCCTGTCAAGAGAGGCGATAATACGAAAATAACACCCTGTCTGTGCTCTATTAGACTCGATACTCGGAGTATGCCAAGCATGATATTCAAAATGCAAACAAAGCGTGTGATGTTGTGTACCAGGTATGTACGTACCATACTTTTTTTGTTTTGCTCCTGTTTTACATTCTCGCGAATGTTATACTCGTACTCGTCTATCGTAGCATATCAATACGTCGAAGTCACAAGTCGGTGATATAACTACATTATATAAAAGCTACGAGGAGTACTCGTACTCGAAGAAGACTTTTGATTATTAGTAATTCGCTCTTTTCAGCCGTTGTCGCCAGCGTGTGTTCCCGACCGTGTTCCCAACCATTCCCGACTGCGTTTCCCGACCGTATTCCCGACTCGGTTCCCGACCTATTCCCGACCTATTCCCGACCTATTCCCGACCCGTTCACCGATCATTTCCCGTACTGCCGAAAAATGGTTCCCGTACCGTACCGTACCGCCAAAAATCGGTTCCCGTCCCGGCCCGTACCGCCAAAGAATCGTGTCTTCCCGTCCATTCCCGTCAACCAAATGGTTTCCCACCTTCCCGTCCCATTCCCGTCCCGCGGTAAACAGACGGGAACATTTTCCCATACCGCCCCTCGGGAAGACCCAAAAAAAATTCCGCCTGCGGCGGGCAAAACGGTCCCATCCCGTACCGCGCCGTGCCTTCGGCACCGCGCGTACCCTTGAAAAAAATGTTATTTAGATAAGCACCTGAAGATCCACTGAGCTAAAAGTCAGCCCACTGAGCTAAAAGTCAGCGCTGACTTCTAGCTCAGTGGTTATTCTTCTCTTAACACTTTGATTCAGGTGATGGATAAGGCTCCCGCAGGCAAATTCATTGGTAAAGAGTGGGAGGGGGGGGGGGGGGATGCTGCTGTAGTCGAATGGAGATTGCGGGCGTGTAGTTCAGTTTCGGACACGCATAACATGCTGTACGAGATTTTAGGTGTACCTCTTCGGACTTGCGTATCCTTACCCTGCTAAGTGTGCGTGTTCTTTAGGATTCTTTGATGGCTTCAGCACTTTTGTGACCACGGGCTCTGATCTTGCTAGATTAGACTATAGGGATTAGCAACTGAAACGAGTTTAATGCGAAAACAACAACAACAATCAGGCAAGTTATCAGAATCAGAGATAAAGCCCGTTTTACGTTTCACGTCTTGTGCACTGCTCAAGTTTTGGGGGACAAACTACTTGGAATTAGAGTGGAATGTTAGTTGCAGAAACCAAGAGTTTTATTGGCCTTGATGGTGATTATCGTGTCCAACCATTTTCGGCTTACCTTTAGACGGGGCACTCCCAAAAACAGGACAAGAGCGATGTATTTGAAACGCGTTTTTGGCTCACAGGAAATATTTGCAATAGGACTAGCGGCTCTACCCTGCCCCTTGTTGATGGGGTTTCCGGCCTAACGGCGCTATGTTTGGTCACACTAAACGCCCGTAAGGCTCGAAACATACCTAAAGACAACACCTTCTCTTTGGAAAAAAAAGCGCGTTAAGGATTTTTTTAATTTTTCAAGGCGAGCCTTGAAGGTTAGAGCCTAGTCTCAAACCGACTTTTTATTTTTTATTTTTTATCCTCCGGCGGATGGGTCAAAATAAAGCTTACGCCCTCCACACTTCCACGTCCACTTCGTGTCGTGTGTCAATTCACTCCATGCCCCCTCGGAAGTATCAGCCCTTGCTGTCTACTACTCCGGAGACTTGAGCATGTTGACCCGACCTGACCCCCGAAGGGGCCCGGTGCGGTGAGGATAGCCACCCGAAGAGTAAACTCTCCGGGTAGTGTGGAACTTGCCGCAGCTCATCCACTAACAAAAACCCAGGCCAAGAAGCCTTCCCGCCAGACTCGGATCATTTACGATCCACCCTACCCGTTTGGGCGTTGGTCGTTATTTATGTGCGACAATCAGAAAGTACCTGTGGACAGCGCCTCATTTCATTTGGTTTCTTTTAACTAGATGTCGCATGTCATCTGGGAGAAGCACGACATTTTTTTTTTTTTTTTCTTTTCATTTTGTCATGCTTTTGTTTGGTTGCTTGATTGTTGATTTGCTTCAGTCTGTTTACTTTCTATTATTTTTCCTTTTCGCTTTTTTCTTTCTTTTCTCTTTTTTTCTCTTGCATGCACCTGGATTGCTAGCAGGGTAGGTCTTGCCTGTCGTATATGGCATTGCATTGTCTGCTCTGCTTACTGCACTGAGCGTAGTATCTCTGTGTCGTAGTTTTGTGACCACAGAACTGGTACCTTTTTAGGATGATGAATCGGCACGGACACTGGGTGTGCTGGATGTCGACGGGTAGAAAGGAAGGTTTAATGTGAAGAACACACACACATGCAGGCGACCGCCGTGCGATGTACTTTGTATCTGGTAATACGAATGCAGGCCATTGATTGATATTGTTACTGAAGGGCAACCATTGCCATGTATAAAGGCCAGTGATTGGCTGCGATCACTGAATGAATGTATTGCTCAGTGTGCTGGTAGCGTATGATCACACCAAGACTTCGATCTTGTGCACACAACAGCGCACTGAGCCCTTGCCGTGCATGTCCCCTCCCCTACTGCTGTGCGGAAAGCCGCCGATCCGGGCCGTGGCGTGGGAAAAAAGAAACGCAGTGTAGGCTTGAGCATAGCGCCAAAATGCTACGGATGCTGAATAAAGCACAGCACGGCAATAGTATAGTTCCATGATTTCCACGAAAACTGCTGTACACCAGGCACATACTTCTGGCAGCAGGCTTTTATAATAAAAAAAGAAACACGCCAGCTGTGAATTCTGGCTTTGTACAAAGCAACGAAGAACAAGGAGCTCGATCTTGTCGACATCTGAGACTATTATTGTACATTAGTGCATTAGTACAGCAGAAAAATAGTAGCATTACGCTCCAGGCGCGTCAGAGTCCAATAATGCATGTGATATGTTGCCCTCGACTACGTATATACCAGATGTTCACTACCAGGTATACTGCTGTTGTAAATACTACGCAATGTCCACTCATCAAGAAACAGGCAGCAGGCAAGCCAGGCCGTCGGCGCAAGCCATCCTCAAATCAATATATATACCAGTACGAATGATACCGAAATATTATACCGTCGTGAGCCCGTGCCGTGCACGACCGGGTCGTCGCAGATGTCCATAGCATACACACGTATATACGTCTATGCGCAACTGAGGGTGGCAATTCAGCCAGAGGTGACTACTATACTACCTAACTTAGGCCTGTCCTCTTCGTACCCGAGGGTCAAAGTGAGAGGCATCTATGACGAATAACCTATGCCTGGTACTCCGGAGTGGCGGTTTCGGAGATGGAGAGGAGCCCAGCAAAGGCAACGCAGGAGTGACTTCGAGTACATCACCGCTTTGTTTTGCGCCGTACGCAGATCATACACCAAAAAAAAACAGGCATCACGAACATCGACCTTGGCCGCCAACCCCGGACAGCGAAGCGTAGAGCTACAACATTTCGCAAGCGGCACTGGTGTGTGGTGAAAAGCGTTTTGTTACAAGGAAAAAAGAAAAGAAAAGAAAAGAAATGCAATTCATTTGTGCAAACGACCGAACGCGCTCCGTAGTTCCCTGTAACACGGCAAAACCTATGTTAAGGGCAGAGAAAAATACACAGCACAGAGCGGATGGAGCCCATAGGACCTAACCGACCAACCTCGCCGCCCTTGCCCATCGTCACTAAACCCCTATTTTCGGGGCTGCTATATCAAACACCCAACACACCATCGCCATGCGCAGCCTGAGCGCGACGAGATTAGCTCTCGACCGCAAACAGTCAACTGCTGTCCGCAAAGCGCAGAGTCTTGTCAGTTTGACTCTTACAATGTACACGAGTTGTGGGCTGGCTGGCGGTGCAGCCAACGACCACCTACACGGCTGAAAACACCGTCGACGCTGGCAAAAACCTTCGCGCAAACGCTTTTTCAGCGCGGCACATTGTGCATCGTCCGGTCAGTCTTCAAAAACATGACAAGGGGTCGCTCGGCCAAACTGATTCGCCGCATGCCCAACACCGCTGCTCTAACCCCCGATGCCCACGGGGCAAACCTACCCATACAACAGCAATGCTCGGAGCTCTAGGGCAATTGTCGTAGCCTCCCACCTCTTGACGACTCTTCGCCGCTAAAGAAATTGGAGTGCTGTGAGCGTGGAAAACTATGATTTTACATGTTCATGTTGGATAGCTGGGTACCCGGATCCATCTTCCCGGCCAGCTCCTGTTGGTAAGCCTTCTTTGCTTCGAGCTCTAGAGTAGCGTCCACCTTTCCAGACACGGGGTCCGTTCCCAGCGGTCGCTTGAAGAGGAGAATATGCGGCTCGGGCCTGAGCAAAGAAGCGAGTGCAAAAACGACGAACAAATGTACTTAGAGCGTTACGTGGTACATAATATAGATACTACGCGTAAAACCCTAACCCTGTCATATGTGGATATAATATGACAGCAGTCATGACGAAAGGTAAGTCGGGCCTCCTCGTTAGCTATTATAGTTACTCGTATGATATAATGTGTAGTCACAGTCACAGCTGTTGCGCCACTCGGGATCTTTCTATTAATAGCAGTTTTTAATAGCTGGTGTTTGCGCTCGGCGTTTTCGCATGCGACAATGCCATGTCGCGGTCGAAGAAGGGGGGGGGCTCCTACAACGATCGGGCAGTAACACCACTAACAATGTACCAATTCTAAGCATATTCGTACGCCGCACCACTTGCATTCAGCCTGCACCAGCGACTTGTTGAAACGAGTGCGTGTTACGAGCTGCTGCCGTGACGGGGGTGAGCGACGCGCACGTGTCGAGCCGGCGCAAGCTCGAGAGGCCTCAACTGACTGGGCAAGGATTAAGTGGGTGCATTTCATTGCTCCGGTCGTGATCAATACGTGGTGCACTACGATCTATGTCCGTTTGCTATACTACCTGTCGGTCAGTCGCGACGTATCGTATGTTCACCCGGGTTCACCTGTGAATGGCGTAGTGCATCCAGCCGCGGCTCTGCTGCACTCCGAGCCCTCGCCATTCCTGCTCAGTCAGCACCCTCGACTTGGGCAAACCCTTCGCCAGATCCTTCGGCAGAATCACGTGCCTGTGAGCAAAGAGCAAAGCCAAAGCGGCGCCACACGAGGATCGCAAGGGAGATGAAACGATCGTTGGCGTGTTGGCATGCAAGGTGCAAGGGAGCTGCCGTCGAACGGCGAGCTATGTTACACCATACTACGGCAATAGCTATACCATACTCCTTGTATTTTACGCAAAAACTTCAAACTTTACAATCGCTCGATGTACGAAGTACATGCTGTGTACTCGTAGGTCATACCAGGTACCATCAAATTACCAGAATGAATGACACGTCGGTGAAAGAGACAGAGCAGCAGCAGAGCGTACAGACAGCTATTAATAGAATCAAATACCGGTACCTGACATGAACACCAGTGCGTACGCTGAAATGTGTGGTATGCCTATACCAGGTACTAACAATTAGAAATAGATGTGAAACGCAGCTACTCGGGGCATACGGTTACGAGACAAATGTCATACATGTATGTACGGCGACGGGTGTTACCAACTAACTGCTGTATGTACGAGTACTACCGTAGACTGGCACGAGTATTCCTGGTACATGGTACAGCGGTAAGATATCAACGTCTGCATGTACCCGACAAGCAGTGTAGTACGTGGTCCCAAGATCGGGGTCCTTCTACATACCGGTATAATAAGAGGTACTGGTAGACGTATACGATGCAATACGTACAGACTCGATACATCTACCCTATATACAGCGATGCAGCGATTGGGGCGGGGCCGGCAGACGCACAGCAGCAATCATCAGATCCACCGCGAACCGCACCAAATTTCTGCTCACATCCGTCGTAGTGTTTTGATACTTTTTCGGTGGTCGGGATGCAGACCGTAGTACCGGCACGAGACGCGACGCAACGCCATTGATTGATCACAGATCGACAGCTTGTATACGGTTGAGATTCACGTGGTGTTGCTGTGCTCGTAGTGCGAGTACTTGTCGGAAATTAAACCGACTTTTTCGTCCACATTTAATCGAAAATCGACGAAAAGTTGGGCTGGAGATTTTTGCGCTTTGCGAACATATACGGCAAACGAGGCAACTACCACCCTAGCCAATGGAAATTTGATGCAGCCGGAGTGTCCCTCGCACCTGTACTCGAAGCTGTCATCTTGGTATTTCTCTGAGTACTCGATGCGGGCAGCCATCGCTCGCCGTTATTTGCTGTTTGGAAAGGGGCAAAATCGAGAGACGGCACAAGCACAATTTGACAGCAATTCGAACACGGAAACGGGCGGATTAGCTAAACCGCATGTTAATCTTCACCAGAAAGTCGCACGGTTTGGGGACGAAGCACCCCAGCAGGTCCAATCGTTCAAGTTATTTAGCGCGAAGGCCTCAGGGGAGGCGCCCCGTCCTCCGGAACGGCGGCTTTTGTATACAAAAAGTGGAGCCGCAGGCATTCCAAACATTCCAAACGGCGAAGGTGAGAGTTCAAACGGCCCTCAACCAAATAGAATCGCTGTAAGACTCGACCTACCATCTCCGGTGGCAGCTATCTAGACACTCGACCATAACAGCCGAGACTTCGAACTGCACAAGGCTCACCGATCTAGTTTCCTCAGTTGCTGTGATGTGGTAGATCTCGGGTCTCTCCCCCCATCACCGAAAAAAGGTTTTCAACTGATGCGGAGGCGTGTTGATGCTCTCCGTGATTGTTGGTTCAGAGTTCAGAGGGTGGAGTCCGGCGATTTCTCCAATCAGCCATCTGGAAGATTGAGCGCGGAGACGCGGAGTGCCTGGAGATCGCTTCTTGCAAACCGGTGGAGGTAGGGACGATATCTGGCTGTACGTCCCGCTTTCGAGGGAGGAGAGGGGAAAGTTTTTCATCCGAGTTTCGGGGACACGCGCTTCGGCGATCTTCGCGCCCACTACACCATGGTAAGCCCCCACTAACACCGGCCCCACGCTCCGAACCGCTGCTTCCCGCGCCAGCGCCAGGCGCCCCGTCTTGCCCGCCCGGGGCAAGTCAAAGTCGTGTGCTAAGCTTATGCATGGCTTGCTTCGGGTTGCCCCGGGTTGCCCCGGCCGTAAACATATGAAATGACCATCCATGCCTTGCGAAAACTGAAAACCCGCCGGGCCCAGGATTTGGTGGGCCTGGGGCGTCGACAGACGAGAAACAACGAAACAACAGGGCGCTACGGCGCCTGCATGTCTTGCCGTGCCACTGACGCATTCCTCCGTTGACGATCATCGCCGGCCTATATACCCTGCGCCGGCGGTCAATGAGAAATCGAAACGCGGACACGACCAAACCATGTTTCATTTTGTGATATGCCCCCAAGCCGGAATGCGCGAAAATTCGAGCTTTTGCCTGGCAGCCAGCCGGCCACCTACCTTCAGAACGACAGCATCACGGAGCAGTAACCAAGGAGTTGGACCGGCGAGCTTCTGATCTTTCTTGGGCACTCGGGGCGCCAGCGGCGAGGCAAAGTCTTTATTATGGGGGTGGGACTTGACCTGACTTTATTTTGCTTCTATGTAGTACTCGTACGTTTGTTTGTACATGGAGGCAGGCAGGTTGGCACGAAAACGAACTGTTTTTGTCTCCTCTTCTTTTGTTGATCTTCGTTCCCACAGGTCGCTTTAGCCTCATCTCTCGTCACACTCGCTGTGTGTGTCGTAATTTTTGTTTCGTCTTTTCCTGGTATGGTATCATAGCTCTACGGTAGGTACTCGTACGTCAGTAAGCCTGCCTCCGTTGATTGAGTAAAAACATGCCCGTTACCCTGAGCGTCCTACATAGCGTTGCAATGCTCGCGGGTGCCGCAAGTGGAAGGCAACGCGGGCGTGCTGTGGGACATATTGGGTACGTACCAGGTATTATTTTGCGATCGGATCTGAACACCTGTGCGATCGAAAGGGGCGTTGTTTATAGGCGGACCCGACCGAACGCACAGAAAGAAGGAAGTGTACGTCCACGTACGTAATTTTTGCTGGTTGTGCGTCTGATCGGCTCGGGCTGATTTGGCCGGGGGGTACGAGTAGCTCCCAGGTCACAAGATACGGTAGTAAACGATGAACATCAGTGTCGAAGCACGGAATGAAGGAACATGGCGTTCTAGTATTTTGCTTATCATACATCGCTCGCACGCTTCCGCGCGGATCCCGCCTCGCCTGCGTTCCGGCGACTATTAATCTAATAACAATCTATTAATACCTCCTCCGTTTCCAGCCCACCGGGGTGACCGACAAGTCAGGTCTGCCTTCGTCGTCCTCGCTGCTTGACTACCTGCTGTCAGCGATGGGCGAACTCTGTGCGCAGACGTGACAGCAAGATCGAATTTGTGGGCGCCGCTCTAATGTGAAATAAAACAGTTAACAAAGTATTGAGTGTAGCGGTGGGGTCGGGTCGCACGGGCCCGGATGTCCTCCACGCCCGGCGACCGGCCTCCCCCGGACAAAGCGGGAGCATGACCGTACCGCGGCAGTCTCTTATGTTTTAGACTCTATTTATAGGCATTATCTCAGATATTTCGAATAGTCAGCATAGCCGATTGGCGAGAAAGAGATCGATGTGTCGATCCAGCCGGTACGTTAGTCGGCTTGTTTACAGACGTTTTTCATTTTGAACTCATGTTCCGTGGCACGCTTCCCCCCCCCCCCGCGCACCGCTCTGCCCTCCCTGCTTCGCTTCGCCTCCTGCTTCCTTCGCTTGCCGCCCTTTCTGGGTGCGCAGGCGGGTCGCGGCGGCCGCGGGAGAGGGATGGTTCTGCCAGCCTGGATGACACAAGGTAAGGCTCAACCTATTGCAGGCGCTCTTGGCGCAGATAAAGCTGTTGCCGCCGGCGTTGCGCTGCAGGAGCAGCGCGCGCCCGGCGGCCTACAGGACGCGGCCCTTTCCCGCTCGCGCTTCTCACAGCAGGCGCCCCCTGTGGCGCTCACCAAACCCCCACCCGGTGCCCCTCCGAGTGCGCCGCCTGGTGGACCCGGGGCTGGTTCGCCTAGGAGCGCACCGCCGGGGGGACCACCTAGAGGTGTTCCGCCGGGGGCTCCACCCAGAGGTGCGCCGCCGGGGGCTCCACCCAGAGGTGCACCGCCGGGGGCCCCACCCAGAGGTGCACCGCCGGGGGCTCCACCCAGAGGTGCGCCGCCGGGGCCCCCGCCGAGAGGTGCACCACCTGCACGGGCACCGGGACGGGCTGGGCTGGGGTTCAGCCCCCCTCCTGGCGCTACCCCCACTCCGCGTGCAGCGACCAGCTTTAGCCCCTCGTCTACGTCTGGCCAGCAGGCGCAAGATCAGCCACAGCCGCAGGCGCAAGCCCAGACACCCCAGCCATCTCGGCAGCATCAGCCGTCTCCTCAGCAGCATCAGCCGTCTCCCCAGCAGCATCAGCCGTCTCCCCAGCAACATCAGCACCAGCATCAGCACCAGGCGGTGCCTCAGCGGCCCCCGTTTATACCCCCGCAGCAGCACCACCAACCACCGCAGCAGCAACACCACCCCATGTTCCACCACGGCCAGCAGCCGCCAGTGGTCGGCAGGCCCCCCATGATGATGACGCCGCCGTTCGGCCGCCCTCCCATGGCGCCTCCCCGCCTGGCTCCGCCGCCGGTGGCCCCGGTGGTCCCGGTGCCGGTGCCGCACGGGTGGACGGAGCACAAGGCCCCCGACGGCAGGCCGTACTTTTACAACTCCATCACGCGTGTGAGCACGTACGAGAAGCCGACGGAGCTCAAGACCCCGCAGGAGAAGGCGGCGGCGGTGGCGGCTGCTGCCGCCTCCGCTGCTGCGAGGGCAACCCCGGTGGTGATTGCTGCCGCTGCCACTGGGCCGACCACGGCCAGGGCGTCTACCCCCGCGCCTGCGGCTGCGGCCACCTCGACCACCGCGGTGGTAACCGGCGCTGCCACCACTGCTGCTGCCACTGCTGCTGCCTCTGCAGCTTCGGCTGCCGCTGAGGCGGCCGCAGCCACCGCTGCTGCTACGGCGGCCGCTACCGCTTCCGCCGCAGCCGCAGCCGCCGCAGCTAGCCCTGCGGCGGCACCGGCTGCCGCTCCTGCGGCGGTCGTGCCTCCCGTCGCCGCTAAGCCCGAAGCGCCGGTGGTCCCGGTGGTGATCCCGAAGTGCAAGTGGAAGGCGTACGATGGGCCGGGGGGGCGCAAGTACTACAGCGACGGAAAGGCTTCGCTTTGGGACAAGCCGAAGGAGCTGAAAGAGTACGAGGCGGCAGTGGCGGCGGTCGCTGCTGCAGGCAAGCTCAAGGCCGCGCAACCCGCCGCTGCCGCGCCTGAGACAACTGCCGCCTCTTCGCCCGTGGCTGCCGCCGTGGCCGCCTCTGGCGGCTCTCGCGCGCGCGCAGCCGGTGATGCTCCTGACACCACTACCCCCGCTACTAGCGCTGAGCCAGAAGTGAAGCCTGAACCGGTGGTGGAGTTGGTGGGCTTCGGAGGCGCCAATGGAGTGGCCCTGAAGCTTGTGGAAACGCCTTCTTCCCCTGTTAAGGCCGCGTCGCCTGCGCAGACGAACGGCGGCGGTGGGGGTGGCGGTGGCAGCGCGAAGACCAAGGGCAAGAAGAAAGGTGCGGCCGTGAAGGTCGAGTACAACACGGAGGGGGAGAAGAAGGAGGCTTTCGTTGAGATGCTCAAGGAGTTCGAGGTCACCAGCACCACGAAGGTGTGTTTGTGTGCTGTCGTTGTCGCCGGGGTTGGAAGTTGGAGGGGGCCTTGTCGCGCAAGTAGCGGTTTGAGCCGCGGTTGACAGCCGTGCGTGTATTTTTATTTCGGTGTTTATTTTTGTTGAGGCGCACAGTGCGATTTATTGTTGTGCTGTCACGCTACCTGCTATTGACCCAGGTACAGCCACCTAAAAAGTGATGCTTTCAGTCCTTATGTTACCTTGTTTTAATATGAAGGGCGTTAAACAGTACATATACCACGGTTCTGCGAGCGTGTCGTACATGTCCTTCTGTTGCGCTTCGGGCACACCCCTATATAGATCAAAAGCCCGGGCTGCTCGGTGTGGCCGATGCTGTACTATATCCAAGTCAAAATAGATCAAAAGCCCGGGCTGCTCGGTGTGGCCGGTGCTGTACTATATCCAAGTCGCTTTTTTTCGACGCTTCTTTCCCTTTGAAGGCGTGCCGTCATGTCCCAAAATATTGTATTCACATACCACTCTGTCCCTAAATAGAAGCACCTTTTATACATCGAATATTGAATAAAAACGGTGCTCATGTTAAGGACAGTGGTACCTGATGTTCCCTATAGATCCCCCGAAGAAAATTCTGGGGTCCAACTGCCGGGATCGGAGTCGGAAAGTATTTTTGCTGCAGTGGGGATTACTCACGTCACGGACTGTTTTTTTTGCCCCCATCTCTTCACGAAAGGAGAATGGAGGAATTGCAGAATTGCGAATGTCGATCGGATTCAACGTCCAACTCCCGAACCTCCTTGAATACCCCAGCTTTTCCTTTTCCTCACGTCTCGTCCCCCCCCATCCTTTCGGTCTTGCTTCCTGTCGCTGTTTGCCCTTGAACTGGTCTATGTTGTCCCAGTGGCCCGAGACGCAGCGGTACTGCCAGTCCGACCCTCGATGGGAGCTGCTGAGGAAGGGCACTCGTCGTCAGATTTGGACGGAGTACCAGAACAAGAGGTACGTGTGCATCCACCTTTCACCCCCGCTTCTTTTGCGGTTCGCATGGATTCGGTTCGGTTCGGTTCAATTCCGTTCGAGTCTGTTCGGTTCGACTTGCTTTGCAGCGCCTGGTTGGGTCAAGGGTCGGGGGCGGTACCTTTTTTTTTAGTACTGGGCAGCTCGTAAGAAATTGGGAGTTGAAAGAGACATTGGCTCGACTCTTAGACGAAACGTAGAAACCTTTTTTTTGTTTGCTGAAATCCCCGCAAGGGTATGTTCGGTAGGGTTATATATAGATACTGAAGTATATACTTTGAAGTACTGGTATATATACGGGTACCCGAGTACTTTTGGCGCGCTTACCGAACTTATCGAAGGGTCGGGTACTGGTATCGAGTTCGTACCGAGTTTTAACTGAATGTTGGGTATGGTACTGAGGCGGTACCGAACCTTAACGAAGGCTTCGGTAGGGTATTACCGAGCAAATACCTCCGATATACTTTGGTACGTGCCCTACCGAACTCTCCCTTGTTAAATAGTAGAACATACCCTGTCTCACATGACAGCCTGGCCTAAAATAATAGTATCTTCAGTGGTATCGCTGTTTTGTATTATAGGAAACGAACTTTTGTTTGGGGTTGTTTCCAACGGCAGGTATATGGGGGTGTGGGGGTGTGCATGCCGTGCCCGTGGCTACTTTACGTAGATTTTAGACCGTGGTTTTGATCCTGCCCGCATGCTTCTAGACGTGTTTTTGGACCTGCCGGCATGCTTGTCTGGCGTCTCCGTCCTATGGTGGTACTGGTACGCTTTAGCTGGAGGCTTCCGAGCCTAATTATTGTTTATTTCCCAGGGAGATTTACCCGTGAAGCAAACTAAAAATTTCCTTTTGTGGCGCATGTGATAGGGACACCACCCAACGGTAGGTACCCTACCCTGTTCACCACGGCTAAACTAAGGCAAAGGACAATATTCAGGATGTAGAGAGTACTGCAGCACTAGCTCTGGAGAAGGCCTCTGGAACACACCAGCCATATAAACGAGCCCCCGCGAAGCCCTCTAGGACACGACAGCCATACGAGTACATTGCATACATACCCAAACGGTGCTTTCGTTTTTTTGTTGGGGGCCGTGCGGTGTGTTCTGTTTTCTCCTTTCGGCAGGCGGAAGGAAGAGGCGGAGGAAAAGCGCACCAGGGCGAAAAAGGCGCGCATGGGCTTCATGAAGATGCTCGCGCAGAACACCCAGATTGACGGCCGCTCGCGGTGGGATGATGCTGAGCGTACGCTGAGGGACGACGCCCGTTTCAAGGCTGTGCCCGACTCCTCAGACAGGGAAGACCTCTTCAACGAGTTTGTGGAGGCGTTGACGAAGAAGGAGAAGGTGCGTGGAGCGTGGTGATGATAAAGGGGTGGTTTTCGCAGCTGTTGGAGGCGTGTGCGTATTGGGGGTGGGGGGGGTTGGGGGAGTTTCCCGGGGGGTGGTTTTGTTTCGTGGTTTTTGTGCTTAAGGAGGCGCGGAGAATATTTTCATAATTGTATCGTATCCGTGAAACCGGTATTGTTTATAGTACTTGAATGTCACGAGGTACCAGGTGTTTACTACGTGTTGAACCTATGAGCACGTATTATATACCAGGTACTGTTTTCTACAAGCTGAAAAATACGTGAGCTGTTAGCTTCCCCGATAAGTCGATACTGCTGTACTCAACTTTGCCAGCTTGAGCCATACCTGGTATACGACTTGCTGCTATAAATATTAATACTGCACCGAGGAAGAGAGAGATTGTGAGGGATGCCGACACGCCGTTCCCTTCTGCAAGAGCTCGAGACTAACCTAACCCTCTTGCGGCACCCGCCCTACAATAATTCCTTCTTGCTCTCTTTTTCCCTTTTTTTGGCGCTGCAGCCCACGGGTATGTACCAGTATTGTCGTGCTCGCTCGCTTGCATACACGACTCCACCCTTTTCATCCCTATCATACGAGTAGCCTATATGTACTGACTGCGCACAGCAGTTTTTTTTTTTCGTATTTATACTTGCTACTGTATTTTTTGTTTAATTTTTCATCTGCAGCCTACTTAGTGCCTGTCCCCATTTTTCCTAGCATTGTGCCTATTTTTTCCTACGTACTGTATTTTTGGGTTCATTTTTCATCTGTAGCCTACTTACTGCCTGTGCCCTGTTTTTTCCTAGCTTTTAACCTATTTTTGGGTTATTTGTCCCTAAAACTGCGATTATGTTTTTTCCCTCCCCATCTTCTCGGCGCTTTTTTATCGGGCATGTACCCGTCATCCACCGTACATCCCAGGAGGACCGGCGTGCGGCGCAGAAGCAGGCGTCCGCGAGGTTCGCGGAATACCTGGACGAGGAGTACGTGTCGCTCGGCATCACCTTCCGCACGACCTGGCGTGACGCGAGGGATGCCATCGAGCGCAAGGCGCCGGCGGAGACGGATGTGCTGGAGGATAACGACCGCCGCCGCCTTGTTGACGAGCTCGTCTCCAAGCTCGGCAAGGTGAGGCCGCCGCTCCTATACACGACGTACCCCGTTTCTTTTTTCATTTTCATTCCCATTTTTGTTGCTACATTGTTTTTGCATGTGTGTCCTGGCGTTTTTTGTGTCCTTTAGCTGTGGTAGCCTCTGACGTTTTACTTGATGCTGTCGTTAAAATTGGCGCTGTCTTCGTATTCGACGTTTGGTTTGTCGTAGGTAGCCTTCGACGTTGTACTTGATGTTGCCGTTACACTGGACGTTGTCATCACACTCGACGTTGCCATTGTATTTGTCGTTTGGTTTGTCGTGGGTAGCCTTCGACGTTAGCGTTGTCGCGCCCTTGCGTTCACTTGCATTGCGTTGCGCGGCGACGCTGCTGGGCTGCGTGTATGACACGTGCGTGCGGTCGCGACGATGTGTGCCAACCAACAACCTCGTACTCGCACTTTTGCTTATTTCACTATGTGCGCCTCGAACCGTCTCTCGGAACCCGATGGGCAGGCCGAAGACGACAGGAAGGCGCGCGAGAGAGACGAGCGGCGAAGGCAGGACAGGCTGAAGCGCGAAGACTTCAAGGAGTTCCTCCAGGGCATGGTAGAGGAGAACGCCATCACGGCTGACACCACATGGAAGGACCTCAAGCGCTCCATCGAGGAGGAGGATGCGTACAAGGCCATGGAGGGACAGCCCGGTGGTGCGCGAGACGTCTTCGACGATATCGTGGCCGATCTGCGTCGCCAGGTAGAACAGCAGAGCAGCTGCAGGGCGTATTACACGATAAGAGAGTCCTGACAGCGAGCGGGAGTTCCAGTCGTGTTTCCTGCGTTTTTTTTGTCGGCCTTAAAGGCAACTCTCTCCCCCCCCTAGCAACTCTGTGCCCCCCCACCCCCAACTCCTCCCTGCTCGCGAAAGTTTTTGTTGGCATGTATATGTGCCAGGGAGGTTGGCAAGGTTTGCTTTCACTTCGAAGGCGGTGTATGTTGTTCAGCGGCTAGTCCCGTCATGCGTCCTTTCCTAGAAGACTCCGCTTAGAGAACAAGGCGTCTTGTCTTGGCGCGCGGTCGAGCTTAGTCCTCACCCCGAGCTATTATATTGTCGACCTGGTAGGACTGGCAGTAGCATTATTGTTTTTTGTGATCACACGCGACGTCGTTTAGCAGGCTTCCCCTATGCAGGTGCGAAACATGCATTTCGCATGAACTATCATATGCTTGGTATATGTGTGGCCGAATCGGCTGTGCACGAAACTTGCGGGATACCGTTCGGTGTCAAAGTCTGACGCCCCTCGTTCTCTTAAACGCCCCCCACCCCCCTTCCCACAGCGATACCGTTCGCTGCCAATGACTAGCGTTTCTCGTCCTCTTAAAGGTCCCCTATTCCCCCCCCCCCCCTTTTTTTTTAAGGGGAGCCCTCCCCTCCCCAAACCTGAAATTTTTCTCCTCGTTCTTTTATTTTTGACAGGGATACCGTTCGCTGCCAATGACTGACGTTTCTCGTCCTTTTTCCCCTCCCCTTTTCCCCCCCCCCTCCCCTCCCTCCTTCCGACGGCTTTCAGTTCCGCGACGACAAGCGGTGCGTGGAGGTCCTAATGGACGAGGCGAAGTTCGTGGTAACGCCGGAGTCGAAGCAGCTCGAGTTCGAGGCGGCGCTGCTTGCGCACGAGGACCACATCTGCGCCGAGTACGAGCGCAAGCAGGCGGCTGCAGCTGCAGCTGCAGCCAAGGAGAGCGAGAAGGAGGGCGACGATGTGGCTAACGGTAAAGGCGGCGACGGGGCCCACGGTAAGCACGACGACGACAGCGACCGGGGGGACCGGAGGGGGCGCAGCAGGAGCGGCGGGAGGAAGGGAAGGAGCCGCAGCCGGAGTTACAGCCGCAGCCGCAGCAGGAGCCGCGGGAAAGGCGGAGGAGGCAGCCGGAAGAGGGATAAGAAAAAAGTAGTGGAGGTGGCGCCCAAGCGCGGGTTCCAGGAGATTCTGGACAAGAGGGCTGTTAACCTCGGCATCGTGTTCGACGCCCTTGTGGAGAAGGCGCAGGTCAAGCGCAAAGAAGAGGTGGGAACGCGTCTCCTTGTTGAGTCCCTCCCCTCTGCCAGACCTTCGTACTCGTTGTCCTGTATGCCTTTGTCTTGACAATAGATGGCAGGGAAGCAGTTGGATGTGTGGAGGCCTGTATTTTTTGTGGGGGCGTTTTTGTTGTTGAAGGTTTCCACTGTAGGAAGGGGTTTGTCATTTTTGTTGGCGTTTTTGAACGTGCTGTGGAAAACGCGTGTTTTGTGCGGAGGTTGCGGAGGCAAGGAGAAGGTTGGCGGGGCATTGCCTGGGCGTGGGTGTTTATCGTACCAGCCGAGGGAAATCGCACCCTCTTTGCGGCTGGCCTACTCTAGCGGCAGTCGGAACCTGTATTCGCAGGCACTTCTTCTCCGCGCTGAACAAATTTTCCTTCTCACCTTGATCGGGCTTGACCTTCCTGTGCTTGATGCTGTTTGCTCCTGGTGTCTATTGTGCAACCGCCTCGGACCTGCGTTGCCTGCCCTGTCGTGACCTTGTTGATATCGGCGGTAGTGTGGACAGGGAAGTGGTGAAATAGTGCGGTCGGAGGTTCAGCATTACGATGCGTTGTCGTTGTGAAAATGTAATATGCGGTAACACCGGGGGGCTTATCTACTACTGCTGTTGTGTCTGCTCGCCCTGTTGCGTCTACTGCTGCATGTACTGTTGTGTCTGCTTTTGCGTTCCTGTTTGTACGTGTGTAGCACCTACTGCTGCGTCTACTGCTGTTTTCCTACCTATACTGTTGTGGATACTGTTGCACCTATATACATACCAGTATATATCATGGTGTTACATACTGCTGTTGTAGTGTATCTACTATTGCATTTTCCGCCGTTTGATATTTTGGTCGTATCTTCGAACATATGTAGGTACGTCCCATCTACTTGAGTCTCTACTGCTGTTATCTACCTCGTACTGTTCTACAGCGTTCACCCCTGTGTCCACATTACCGCCGTATATGTCGTTTATCCCTTGTTTTCTGTGTCTCGCGTGGCATGAACGTCACCATAGGAGCGTCAGCGCGAGCGCCGCGAAAAGAAATTGCGCGAGCTCCTGGAAGACTACTTCTACCGCAGCGATCACGTCGACGTGCCTTGGGAGCAGGGGAGGGATAAGATCGGGAAGCACTCGGCGTCGAAAGAAATGGAAGAAGAGGACTGGTGAGAGCCCGTTCTCGACCCCTAGTTTAACCGTTTCGGTTTCCGTGTGCTGTGCCATCATATCACATGTACGGAGGGGGCTATGGTATACCAGGGTATGATGGTAATCAGAAAACCAAGAATGGCGAGTAAACATGTGGGGATAACATGGTTTTGGGGTCCAGTTTGGGTTGTTACTTTGGATACCTCCGGGTATGTAATACTATGGTCGCATGTAATCGGACCTTTCTTTTATGCTTAACGATTGTCGGGGTTGTGTTAGGACGTGAGGGTGTCTTTTTTGAGGCGTCGCCGAGTTGAAGTGAATTCGCTTGTGTGCTCCTCTCTTGAGTGGGGGGCGGCTTAGACCTGTGGTATTGCTGTTGTCGACAATACATAACTCGGACCCTCTACGAGTATATACGGCAAAGGATGCGTCTTGCCCACTTGCTCTGGGTTTTTCAGGGTAAATGTTGCATCCCTGATCTGTATGATCTAGCTCGCGTTGCCGGGTGGGAGCAATACCATCTGCATGATCTACGTAGGACATTTCCTTTGTTGGATGTGCACTCTCCAGATCCTGCACGATATATATTAACGGCAGGTTAAGATCGAGATGATCTAGTGAAGATCGTTGTACGTCCGCGACGCGTGGCTTATTGTCAAGAACGAGGCCGACCTCTAGAGGGTATATGGGAAGGATAACCGCCCTGTGGTCTTGATCTCTGATTTGTCCGTAGCACACCGCAGCAGCTGTTGTGGTGCGTTTGCTTGCTGTTTATGGGTGGCGTTGGACCTCCCCCTGCCCAAAGTAAATATCCTCTCGTTGTGGCATTTCGGTATTTTTCGACTGGAAGGACACAGTATTATAGCAACCTCCTGAGAACCACACGCACGTTTTTCGAGATAACGCACTACCAGGTGTGAATTTACGTGGTTTCATTTTGCAGTACGTAGGGATGGGCGCAATTTCTCCTCCTACATCACTTAACCTGACGGAGGCTATTTCTTACCGCTTCGGGCGGAAATATAATACCCATTTGCGCCCTAATGTCAACATCTACAAGGGACTATATTATCGGCCAGGGTGATAACCTGTTGAATCGTTTTCACCCACACGTCATTTAAGGGGTAAGTTTTACCTTGGGCAGTATCCTAGGGGGTTTCCTATACGTACTGAAGGATGTTCCGTCGAACGTGATTAGCGCTTTACCCCAATCGTCCCCCCGGCGTTTTTTTTCGCCGGTGGGATTAAACGGATGTCTCCTTTGCTTTTTCCCGCCCATCGCCCTCCCGACGTAGATGTATGCAGCTCGGCCAATCAAATCAAACGGGTTTCTCCATTGTCGTTTTGCCCCCCCATCACCCCACCCCCCCCCTCGACGTTTTTGATTTATTTGGCCAACCAAATTTAACCGAATCAAACGGTTGTCTCTATTGTTTCCTTTTTGTTCCTCAGCAAGAGGATGTTCGACGAGCACATGGCGATGCTGAAGGAGAAGATGGCCAAAAAGGCCGCACGACAGGAGCAGATGCGCCTGGAGAGGGAGGCCAAGCGTAAGGTACGACCACCACGACCACCACCATGGAGATGACAGCGACCACGATTAAGGCGCTTCTTTTTTCTGCCCTGCGGGGACGACAGCGCCGTGCAAGCGTCTCTGTATTTTTTTTTTTTTTTTGCGAGTTTTCTGGCGCTACGCCCGAAATTTTTTGAAGGTGTTGAGGCGATTTTTGCTGGTTGCAGACAGGACAAGGTGGCCAATGTACATGTTCGTACCTGGTACGAAATATCGTTGCAGGCCGTTGTTCCGCCCGCTGCTACTCGCACTGCTGTGTTGTAGTATTCAAGAGTATTTTAATACCTGCTTTCTGGTGCTCTTCTGTTATCATTTGACTGCAAATGGTGCGAGGTATGATGGTAAAATCTTCTAATATAATGTACCAGGCATACCAAACGCAGTCTAATATCGTCCCGTCAGCATTCTGTAATCGGTTTCAAGTGTATGCTGTTAGAACTAGGTATGTAGTCTTACCTAGCAGCAGTCTAATCCATTATTTTGCCGAAATTCACGGACCGTTTTCTTCTGGTTCCCCGCTTCCCCGTGTTGACGAACGCCGCAGGAACGCGAGGAGCGCGAAAGGGAAGAGCGCGAGAGGCGATCTTCGAAGCGCGGCCGCTCTTCTTCTCGGTCGTACTCCGACTCCAGGTCGAGGTCGCGCTCTCGCGGCAGCAGTAGGAGCGATCGGTGAGAAGAGAACGGTGGGAGAGGGATGGGACTGGGAGGGGGGGGGGGGGGGCTTCGTGCATCGTCCCGCCGACTAGATGGATACATAGAGTAAATGAAAGGATGGATTACCTAAAAACGGGTGATACACTGCTGTAGTTTTTTTGTTTTTGTTGTGTGTTCTTTAGTTGTTTTTTTTGTTTTTTCATGTCAGCTTCTTTTTCTTGGGGGGGGGGGGGGGTCCGTAGTCGTATTAGTATTGACCATAGACCCTCGCATCTCTACAATGCCGAACGGAGCACGTTGGGTTTTCACGGGGGGGGGGGGGGGGCACAACTATTCCTATTAATAATCCGTTTTGCGTTTGCTGGCCCCGTGGACCGGTAAGAGGTACACGGCTGGCCCCGACGTAAAGGTACCTGTACTTGCTCTGTCGTGTGACAGCTTGTTTTTGAAAATGGTGCTGTCACTGGCTCGGTTGCCGGCTTGTGCGCACGCTTTCGTGGGACACCTGAAGCTCTCACGGCAAATCAGCAATACACGAGTGTGGCACCTGCATGGTGTTCGATGTGTATTGGGACTGAAACGTGCGTCACACGAATATACAAGGTTATATTTAGATTTTACATGATGCATGGCCAGGAGTACGATACAGCATTTAGATGTTACATGATGCATGGCCAGGAGTACGATACAGCATTTAGATGTTACATGATGCATGGCCAGGAGTACGATACAGCAGTAGTGGGGCCTATATATGGCGGTACACCAGTGCACAGAGATTTTTGACCGCCTTGTATCAGGCGGCCGCCTTATTCATCCCATCATGTTATCATGTTAGTACAATGGTCCGGTCAGGACGGCCGATTTTGACCGCCGTATACCGAGCGGCCGCCTTATTCGTGCTGCCTTACAGTATACAGGCCCCAGTTCTGTACGTGAATCTAATTTATTTTCATGCGCGTTGGTACACCTCTCTCTCTCTCTCGTTGCAGGAGGTCAAGATCGCGGTCGCTGTCTAGGTCGAGGTCTGTGGACTCGAGGGACCGCAAGCACCACAGCAGCCACAAGAAGTCGAAGAAGAGGCACAGGAGCCGCTCGCCCGACTCGCCCTACCTGTCGTACCCGGCGCCGCCCGTCGAGAAACACAAGAAGGTATGATATGCTCTGGCTCGAAGGCTGAATCAAGACGATTATTGGCTTAGTTTGGTAACCCTCTAGGGACTTGATCATAGTATATGAGCTGGATCTCGGGCATTTGGAGATCAAACCATGCAGTACGCTCCAAACCGAATGCCAGGCATTCATCCGTCCGACAATCCAAACCGTCGGCAGCCATCGCAGGTAGACTGGACTGGTAGTCGCTCACCAGTTCAGCCCTCCATGTGCGCAGGCAGCGCTAGGGAAATGACGATTAAAAATGACGGTTACAGCAAGGAAGGGCCAATGCTTGCTGTGTTATTGGGGGATGATAGAAGTTGGTGTCCCGATTTTGAGTAGTGTAAAGGAGTCGTATATATGGCACGGGCGCCATTGTCCTACTTCAGTAGTACTACTGGGCGCTCGCGCTGCACGTAGACTCTCAAGGATAACACCAAAGTTGTCGTTGTTTTTGGTGGTTTTATCCCTTGTATTCCTCAAAAGGGGTTGAGTTAAGCCCTTACATCCATTCAAAGGGGTCGAGTTAAACCCTTATATTCCTCAAAGGGGGCGAAGTTAAGCTCCTATTTCGCTTAAACGTGGCTAGTTTAAGCCCTTACCCTTAAAAGGGGTTAAATTAAGCCCTGATGTTACTTAACAGGGGGTTAAGGTAAGCCCTTAAAAGGGGTCAAGTTAAGCCCTGAAAGGGGCTTGAGTTGAGCCCTTGTATCCCTCAAAAGGGGTTAACTTGAGCCCTTTTATCTCTTCAAAGGGGTTGAGTTAAGCCCTTATATCCCTTAGAAGGAGTTAAGCTAAAGCCCTTGTACTCCTTAAAAGGGGTTGAGTTAAGCCTTTTCGGACCGCACTCACTCCCGTTTCCGGGACAAATTACCTGGACATTAAATGGGAATGGGATACCACTATATCCCTAAATATAAGCACCGTTTGGATATTAATATGTAATTTATATGTTACCGGTACCTGGTGCTGTACTGATCCTCTAGATTGCGGTACTATTGAATAAAATAGTCAAGGTTGTGCCGCAGTATGAGCGTGTGCCGTTACATTTTTGGGTCGTGTTTTGACGTAACCTCCACGCCGATGACTTGACGTGGGTCTGTATTATCAGCCGCCTATTTCGAGCCATGCCTATTCAGTGCCGTACACCACTATTTTGTATACTACTTATTTTCCGCCGTTGATCCTGTGAAAACATTGCACACCTTGGACAGAGGATGATCTATCTATATACGATAGATCATCTACAGTGCCTCACCCACCTGTCGCTGAGGTTGTGCAGAATATGTGGTAGTACAGATCAACCAACCCAGGAAAACCTGTGCTACGTAGATCATGCAGATTGTACGGCTCCCACTCGTCAACATGAGCTAAATCATACAGATCATCTCTTCCCTGAACGATGTAGATCATCAAGTAGGAATCGATGATCTGTGCAAAAGGTATTAGACCTTGTTAATGGGTATTTCTTGTGTTTTTCACGTGACTGAATTATCTAGAGGATGGAAGTGAGAATGACCTATATATGATATGTGCGAGACATGAAGTGAAAAACCTTGTTGACGTTACGGTTATTTCCGGTGTATTTTTTCCCCCGTGGCGCGACTTGTAACAGGAGAAGAAAAAGTCCAAGAAATCTAAGAAGGAAAAGAAGGAAAAGCGTGACAGAGAGAAGGACAGCCACAAGGACAGACACCAGGAGGGCTCGACCCCGAGCAAGCAGGAAAAGGCTCCCAAGGCCTCTCGCAAGGATTCCGTCGAGTCTGCCGACGAGGAGGGCCAGGTGGTGCCCGGGAGGGAGGCCTCGCCCAAGGCAAAGCGACCGCGCGTTGACGGAGACGACCCTCTCTCCCCTGCAGAGGGGATGGAGAGCGAGGGGGGAAAGACCAAAGAAAACGGAAACGGCTCTCTCTCCTAGTCAGCTGCCGTAGAAGTAGCGTTTGGATTAACATGAGGGGGCGGGGGGGTGTTCTGTTGTGAGCTCTGCCGTAGCGCGTGGGTTATAGCATGGAGGGGGGGGGGGGTTGTTGCGAGCTTCCGTGGCTCTTTAACGTGGGGGGAGGGAGGGGGGGGGGGCAGGCAGGACTCTCGAGCGGTCTCAGTGTTGACGGGTTTTCTCATGGAGTCGGTTAGCAGTCCGTCGAAGTGGGGAACTCCGTGGTCTTGGAGTGTTGATACTTCTGCCGACGCTCGGCCTTGTTTTTTTTCTGTTTTTTTATCTGCCACGTCGCGGCGGCACGCACATCCATCCAGCTTTGTTGTAGGAGCCATAAAAGTCGTACGGTTGAAGTAAAAGGCCGTACTGTAGTATTGCATCGTGACGTTTCTGCCTGGGGAGGGCGAAGGAGGAGTAGATATCAGTATGTCCGTGGCCTAGTTGCCGGAAATGTCGAAATATCCTGACAGCCAAGTAAGACGCGTGTAATAGTGCGGTGCAGGGTAGAAAGGTATGCGCTCTCTGTTGTGAATTTCCAGCAATTGGAGTGTCGGGAGTCTAGATTGCTTTGCGTTGTACCGTACCCTTACCTTTTTTTTTTGGTAAACATGGGCTAATATATGTACTGCACTGAAGGATGCACATCAAGAAGACGAAAAAAGTGTTTTTTTTATCCTTTTTTTTTCAGTTTGTTTTTATGATTTTACGCCCCCGCAGGCGCTCGTCGCCCTCGACCCGCTGGTGTACAGCAGTAATTACTTACTAAGGCATTTCTGTTTTTTTTTTTTTTGTCAATTGAGACATGCTGGCATTATTTGTCGAATGTGTTGGAAATCCCAGGCGGGGGGTTTACTTATTATATTCTCCGGCTCTACAGGCAGTGCCTAATAAGAAACAGGCCAATAATAAAGCCAGGCTGGTATTTAGAGGAAAATAATAAGTTTGAGAGTCATTACCTTGAAATTAGTGTAGAAAGCACCGTCTCTCGAATACGAAATCCAGCCTGGGCCATCTTTCCTATTTATAATTTGGTTACCTGTACTGTACTACCAGTAATAACGTATACTGTATGCAGTGTACCTGGTACTATACTTGACAGGTGTTCATGATCGTGTGTCGCACTGCACCCGCCACTTTGCCGTCGTGATGACAGGCAGACGCTAACTGGTTGATACCATCGCTTAGTTGATGCCCCGTGACGCTTGTTCACATTAATTATTACAACTTCTCGTACATTCGTAGCCCTTCCGTGAAAATGTCAGAGTAAGAAAATTTTGTTTACGCCGCTCGCAAGGCTATGGAAATCACGCCTTAACCGGTGGCCGTTCGGTGTAAGTGCAATGGGCCAGGGCTTGGTTTAAGTCAAACCAAGGCCAACACCATACGAACCAAGTGAGCCGATCACTGCGACACCACCAAACCACCCGTGGTTTTGGTGTAACAAACATCGTCGACTGCTCTGAAAGTTTTTCCACTGCCGGGACTGGTCCCTTATCCCCTCTTCGTTTGGGACTTCAAGGCGAACCGTGTCCCTAAAACTTGACGGCTAAATTTTTCGTAGCTTTTAAAAAAGATAGAGCAAACAAGCACTGATGACTGACGATAACACACTCACTTCACTGCATCCTAACTTCCAGGGCTGTTCGTGGGTCGGGCCAGGAAGTGTTCATATTATCACGGGTCGGGTCGGGTCAAGAGGTTTTCAAATCTCGCGGGTCGGGTCAGATCGAGTCAAGAATTTTTCGGATCTCACGGAACGGGTCGGGTCGGGTCATCAATTTCAAATCTCACGGGTCGGCTCGGGTCGAGAGGTGACGGCATTCTCACGGGCCGGGTCAGGTCATGACCCGCGAGAAACGGATAAATCGCGGGTCGGGCCAGCATGACCCGCGAGTTGACTCCCTTAATTCATTGACCAATCAGGAAAATGCGGGCATGAAATCCCTTTCTCCACTTTGTTTATTATCGTATCCATTCATCCAAGAACGGCTACCGTCGATTTTCAGGTCGAGTTTTTCCGCACGAAACTCAAAGGGGTTAATACTCTAAACGCCGTGAAAACTACGTATATACGCGTGTCTGCATCCATCCACGCCCCAGGCCCCATGTCACTCAGAGGTACAAAAAAAATGAAGATAACATTGTTTTTAAAGTGTCGACCCACGGGCCGGATCCGCAGTTCGAAAAAAATGGCCTTCGCGGGTTGAGGTCACCCGACCCGTAACATGACCCGTATCTCACGGGTTAATCGGAATCTGGCGGGCCGGGTCGGGTCGGGTCAGGAGGTTTTCAAATCTCGAAAACCACATACTTGTACATATGATATGTACGCGTGTCTGCATCCATCCATACCCACCACATTGTCATCCAGGCCCCAGGCCCCATATCGCTCAGAGGTACAAACAAAATGAAGATTACATTGTTTTTGAAGTGTCGACCCACGGGCCGGATCCGCGGGTCGAGAAAAATGGCCTTCGCGGGTTAAGGTCACTCGACCCGCAACATGACCCGTATCTCACGGGTTAATCGGAATCTGGCGGGCCGGGTCGGGTCGGATCGGGTCAGGAGGTAAACAAATCTCGCGGGTCGGATCGGGTCAGGAGGTAAACAAATATCACGGGTCGGGTCAGGAGGTAAACAAATATCACGGGTCGGGTCAGGAGGATTCCAAAAACTCGCGGGTCTTGACCCGACCTGACCTGAACTGTGAGGTTTGACTCGACCCACGAACAGCCCTGCTAATTTATCATTTCGAATGCTACACGTAAAGCACCAGGGGGGGAAGGGCAGCCCTGGTTTAAACCCCCGAGTTTTAGGCTACGACGACGACAGAAGGGCAAAAGTACTACACGAGCCACACAACAAGTAAGGATTGAACGGGCGAGCGAAAAAAAGAGGTCAATGAATACTCGTCTAGACTACGTAACACCTTGTATCTATATACTATGTATGGACAAATACAATATGTAGCGTTGGCGGCAAACAGGCCATAATAACACAATAATAGGACGTATCTACCTCGAACTGGAATGGTACAAACCTTTAAAGTTATCAAAGGACAGGTATTATACTGTACACCAGGTATATATGGGACGCGGTTGGAAAAATTAAACAACTAATGAGGCACGGCGTATATATCTCTCATTCGTCGTTCGTTCTTCGTGCCTTTCACGACCGGTTGTTCAAAATCGAATAGATCACCACACATTATCAATATTCCGACCCCCCCAAAACGAACCCGGTTGGTACAAAACCGTTTTTTTTGTGGTCGGGGGCCGAAAGCCGCTGTCTTATTATACCCCCCCCCCCCCGCCGTCACCCACCCATCATGGCCCCCACCAAATAAAAGAAGCCCGGCTTCAATTTCTCCCCCATTTTATTTTTATTTCTCCTTTCGTCTCAATCTTTTCTACTGGTACTCTTGACTTGCCTGTCAAAGTCTACCGATCGTTAGCTACCAACCGACGGCGTCGGGGTTGTTCTTGGTGGAGCACCGTGCGCCAGAGTCAGCGAGGTTGCCTGCACGCAGCATAATATATATACCAGGTATTGGACAAGACAACAAAACAAAAAAAAAACTAAAAACAAAAACTGAATCAACATGAAACATGCGCGCGTGTGCCGTCGCCCCAAAAAAGTACGTACAACAACAACAGCTACAAGATAACTCCTTCCTGGGTGTAATTCTGACTATCGTCGTCTATCCTGCCATGTGTGTACAAAACTCGGGATGCCGCAGCACTCGATCGGCCATCGCATCAAGGCTGCCACCACCGCCACCGCCGCCGCCGCCCACGATCACCACCCCTCTCCCCTCACCCAACCAGCCCCCCGCCCAAACAAACCACAGCACAAGACAAAATATCGTAGCTGCGAATTTCAATACATCTGATAATATCTAACCAGCCCAGCGAAGGGGCATAAAGTTCAATTTTTCCAGTTCTACAGCCGGGGAGAACTATACTATGACACAACCTATTACACAATATTAAAAGTGGAGAAATCCCCCCGCCCCAATCCCCCCCTCCCGCCCAGCACGCCTACTTCTCGGCAGTGACTAGTCGTAACGCCGCCTTCTTGCACCGACAGAAACAACGGGCCGGTGGGTATACTAACCTTTGTACCGGCCGGTTCAAAAAGCGGTGCAAAATGTTCCGCCATCTGTCCATCGTCTCTCGCGAGACAAGGCAAGAAAAGGAAGGGCAGTCTTTACCAGCGTCACTAACCCCACCGCCGTGCACAGGCACGTGAGTCACGCGTACCTCTACGCCAACTCGATACACTTCATCGCTGCTACACCTGCCGCCCACAGCGCTCCGTCCATGGGACTACCCTACGAGGCACGCTGAGGAGCACCCTGCTGCTGCTGCTGCTGGGGCGCCCGAGCGCCGGACCCACCGCCGCCTCCCGTCCCTCCGTTCCTGCGACGGGTAGACGGGGCGGACCTCCCCTTGCGCGGCCCCGCTCCCTGCGAGGCACCACCACCACCACCGAGGTTGCTGTTGCCGTTGCCGAGGCGCGTGTTGCCCTGTGCCGGACCCGAGGACCTCGCCTCGCCGTAGTCCGATCGGTTGGGCCCGTCCGCAAACCCTCCGCCCGAGATCGGCCCGTTTTGACCTCTCACGGGAACCTGCGCCTGCCTGCGGGGCTTGGCACCCGTTACCCCGCCGCCGCCGCCGCCGCCGCTACCGCCGCCGGCACCGCCACTAGGGACATTCCCTCGCCCTTGGTATTGCCTCTGGGTGCCCCTCGACCCTTGCTGGGCGTCGCCGCGCGAGATACCGGCCTCGTGAGAGGGCGCCGACCCGTAACCCCCTTGCCCCTGCCGGAGCCCCCTCGTGTCGGTTCCGCGCTGCCCTTCCGCCTGCGGGGCCTTCTGCTGTGATGGGTGGCGATTCCGCGAAACGCCAACCCCCCGCTGCTGCTGCTGCTGCTGCGGTGGTGGCTGGGTCCTCGGGGAAGGCTCCTCGTCCGCCCAGCTCGTGGACACGGGGGGGTCGGCGGGGGCCGTCGGCGACACCGGCTGGGCTACTGAAGCCCCGCCGCCGGACCAGCCATTCTTCGTCGCGGGAGAAGGGTGGGACTTAGGGTTAGGCCTTCCCTTTGGCTGCGGCGCAGGAGCGCGCCTGTCGCGCTGCCCGTTGGTTCGCACAGCCTGCGACGGAGAAGAAAAGTCTTGTCCTGTCAACGGCGGCTGCGTCGAGGCCTGGCCTAGCCGCTCCTCCTGCTGCGCCCGGGCAGGCTGGTCCTGCCTCTGGTAGGGCTGCCCGCGCGGTTGCTCCCGCGGACGCCGCTGCCCCCTCCCCCCGCGCTGCGTTGCGTCGTGGCTCTGCATCTGATCCTGCGCCGTCGGAGCGCGCTGCTCCGTCGTTGCCGCGACGGTCGCTGCCTCGCTGCCGCCGTCGGAGGGTCTGGGCTTCTGGAAAGCGCCGGACTTGTCATCGCTGTCCTTGCCCGTGTCATCGTGTGGTGCCGCCGCCCGGTCGCCGTTCCGGACCTCCCCTCTCCTGCCCCCCCGCGCCCGCGAGCTCGGTCCACGTCCTCGGCTTGGACCGCTTCGTGCCCTCGATGCAACCGTTCCAGCTAACCCGTCAGAGGTGGACGAAGCCTCCGGTTTGACGGTTACCGCGCCGGGGGTGCCTTCGGCTGGCGTCTGAGCCACCGGGATGGAGGTCTGAGAAATTGTCACAACAAGAGAATTTGGCAAGCTGGTTATTACGACGCGTTGCAAAGCATGGTCGTGTTTACTTGTCGGGGACAGGGGTGAGCGACAGCATGCGAAAAAAACACGACGACGCTTTGCGAAAGGAATGCTTTGTACAAAGGGGCGAAGTAAGTACACACCCTTCCCAATTTGCGGAAAGCCAAAAGGCGTGTTTCAAACATGTCGACCGACGCCATCCTCGGCCGCATCCAGGTAGAAAGCGGCCGAAGCCCGGCACGAAACTGCCCCACTTCAACACGACAGACTACGCTCCGCACTCAGACAAATGCTTGCAATTTCACGGCCGCATGGAGAGGAAGGAACCAACAACTTCCGCGCAAGGACAAAACATCGCGGAAAACTACCTCCCATCCCTCACCTGTACAACCGAGGCTTCCGCCACGGGCGGGACAACCTGCGCCGGCGTCAGCTGCTGCTGCTGCTGCTGACCTTGAATGCTTCGCTCAGCCCCCGAGACAAGCCCCTGCATCGCCACACTCCCGGCGGCCTCAGTCGGAAGCGTAACTCCGGCGCTCCCCGACAACACCGCCGCCCCTCCCTCCACCGCACCGTCAGCCATACCCGGTGGAGCACCGCATCCAGCATCACCAGGAGCTCCTTGCCAAGGACTGGTCATCCCTCGCTCCAGGCCGGGCGCAGGCGGTGCCCCCTGAGGAGCAGGGGGGGGGGGGGAGGGGGGGGCGTAGACCCCGAAGAAACGCCGGCCCAATGCGTGGGCGCGTCCAAGTTTGTCGGCTGCGGCATCGCCCCGCCGTTCAAAGGGCCGTGCGTGGGCGACGACATGTGGTGCGTCGTCTGGACGAGCTGCTGCGGCGTCAGAGTGAAGCCACCCTGCGACAAGTCGTCTTGGATCGAGGAAGCACCCGCTTGCCCCGAGACACCGCCGCCGCTGCCGCCGTTCTCGAGGCGAGCGTCGTGAGCAACAGCCACCGGGTACATCGAGGGTGACGAGTCCGCCGCCCACGACGCTCCCACAGCGGACTGCTCGGAGTGCCTGGGTGCAGCCGAGATTGGGTGCATCGGAGGCCTGTAAGCGAGTTGCTGCTGCTGCTGCTGCTGCTGCTGCTGCTGCTGCTGCTGCTGCTGAAGAGGCTGCTGAAGGGGCTGCTGCTGCTGCTGTTGCTGCTGCTGCTGCTGCTGCGGCTGCTGCTGGAGAGGCTGCTGCTGCTGGAGAGGCTGCTGCTGCTGGAGAGGCTGCTGCTGCTGCTGCTGCTGCTGCTGCCCATACCCCCAACCGTTACCATAGCCCACGTTCGACGTTCCCGCGGGCGGGCCGGCCCCTGACAACGGAGGAGGGCTCGGCGAGAGAATCGGGGCCCCGATTCCGCCCCCCATTCCCACCGGTGTCAGGGGTGGCGTTGTCTGCGGGGGAAACGGGGATCGCACTTGCTGCGGGTGGCGAAGCCCGGCGTGCCGCGGTTGAGGAGCGTAGTGGCTTCCAGGCGGCGGCGGCGGCGGAGCGTACGACCGCACAGGCCCCCTGGGGCTCGGCTTCGGCCGCCTCTCTCGCTTCTGGAGGGTCGTTTGGTCCACGGGGTGGGCGTGCGGCGGCGGGGGTGCGGGCTGGTTCCGGTTCATCACCGGCGGCAAAATTCCCTCCTCCATCTGCGAGGCCTGTCGCCCGAGCTGTCCGGCCGTCGGCGACCGCGTGCTCTCCTCGCCCCCTACGGTGTGCCCAACCATCGACAGGAGTTGCTGCTGCTGCTGCTGCTGCGGCTGCGGCGGCGGTGGCGGCTGCTGCTGCTGCTGCTGCGGCTGCAGCTGCTGTGGCGCCGGAAGCGCCGCGTCTACACCTACCGCAGGTCGGACGGGGGTCACAAGCGACCCCGGGAGGGGGAGGACCATCGACGCCTGCTCGCTGTGATCATGGACGGGGGGCGGTGTCGTCGGTGGGGGCGGCTGGTATCTCGGGGCTTCTCCGCCCGCCTGGGTCTGGGGCGCCGGCGCCGGCACGGGCACCGGCACCGATCGCTGAGGGTTGAAGGTGCCATTGGGAGGCGGAAGAGGGGTTTCTCTAGATGTGGTGGCGGTGCGATCGTCGGGTCTCCCCGCAGAAGCGTCGGCGAAGAAGTTGAAGACGGGGCCTTCCGTGGCAGTGGGGCCGCCGATGATTTGTTCTCTCAGGGCTGCGACGATCTCGTTGAGCTTCTCGAAGTTCACCCCGGGGGCGACCTCTCTCGCGCTGTTGGAGGGGTCCAGGTACAGCGCCGCGCGCTCCACGCTCTGCTCTAGGCACCCGTCGAAGTCCGCCTCGTCGGGAGGGACCGTCTTGCCCAGCAGGACCTGTCAGTCGTAAGAGACGGTGACCAGATGGCGCCCAGGAGACGGTGAACGTCAGTCGCACGATTAGAGTGGACCCAAAAAAAGAATCTGCCTCGCGTTAGTAGGTTACTTCTCCAAAACAGTGCTTTTCCACCGGTCGAGGTTATAACACGCATCGATGCTCTTTCCTCTACACTGCGCGATTCAGAATCGCTGTCGAAAGCACGAGACCAAAAAATAACATTTTGTTCTCTCGGCATGAAGCAGCATGGGGCTAGCGTGAACAAAAGGTTTCGCCGCCGCCTATAAATTCGGATGGGTCTCAACGTTACTCGCTGACAACTATACCGCTGCAACGATAAACGTTGTAAGTACGATTAGTAGGCACTCATGATAAACTGCTCCCCGTGTATATTAATACACCCGTCTTTCTTCGCCACATAAAGCGCAAACCAAACCGCCACACAGGAGGCGTTATCCCGACCTAAACATACTGAAATATATGGAAACAACACGATCAAACAAAGTGCCAGGCCAGCCTTCAGGGTGACGTCAATCGAAAGGCCGATTTTTCTTGGGCAATCAGCCACCTCAAGCCACTTCAAGCCACCTCAACACACATCAAGCCACATGAACCCACCAATATCAAGGCACATGAGAGGACACATCAAGGAACATGAAACCACCTCAAAAAGACACATCAAAGGCACATCATTGCACATGAAGCCACCCCCAAGACACACCATGCCACCATCACACACCGCGTGCAAGCCCCCACTCCGACCCATCCATCTCTTGGCGCCCCCTATCCCACCTTAGAAAAGAAGTCCACCGCGGTCGGCAGACGCTCCCCCTTCGCCTCGAACCGGCTCGCCACATGCAGCAGCCGCAGAATTTTTGACAACCCCGCTGCCGCCTCCGCTCGCCCCGCCGCCACCCCCCTTGCCTCCGCCTCCTCAGCCGCCTTCTCCTTTTCCTCCAAGGCTAAGGCAGCCGCCGCCGCCGTAGCCGCGGACACCTCTTCCGGGTCGAGCCCTGCGGGAGGGGGCGGCCCCGACAGCTCCGTCTGCGCCCCGAGCTCCTCTGTAAGAGGGGTCTCCGTCGAGACACCGACGGTCCTCGTGCTCAAAGCCGCCGCCGCCTCCGCCTCCGCTGCCGCCGCCGCTGCCGCTGCCGCTGTCGCTGCCGCCGCTACCGCTGCTTCATCTGCTTCCGTTGCCGCCTCTGCTGTGGCCGCGGGGTCTACTTCGGGCGGCGAGTCCTGCGCGCTCGCCTCCAAGGAGAGCGCGCCGGGTTCGGCGGCCGGGATGGAGAGCGCCGCGGGCTGTCCCTTGTCGGGAGCGGCGATGGACAGGGCGGCCGGTAAGGGGGGAGGTGGTGAGGTTGGCGACGGTGGCGCCGCGGGCGGTGTCAAGGACGCCGGTGGCGGGAGCGATGCGAGCCTCGCCATCTCCGCTTGTTCCGCCGCTTGCTCCGCCGCTAGCTCCGCCGCGTGCTGGTCCTTCAAGTCCTTGGCGACCGTCTCCATGGCCACGCGAACCCGCTCGTGCTCGGCCAGCGCGAATTCAAGCAGCGGCTTTGCCTCGAGGAGCTTCAACTGCTCTTCGTTCAAGTGCTGCACCGAGGGAGTGGGGAGGGGAAGCGGGAGGTGGCGGGGCGGAGCGGAGCGGCGGGGGGGGGGGGGTGAGTTGCAACCGTGCCGATGTCGGACGTACTTTAGGCCGCACGGCGTTGATGGGCGTGTCGTATAAATTATTATGTTCGGAGTCGGCAGTCTGAATGCGATGAAACATGAAACCCGTCCTTGTAGTAGTATATGAGCTACTGTGTCGGGGACATTGCGTACTGCATTGGTACGCAGAGGCAGCGGCATTTCGTCGTAGTTTCGTTATTTATAGTTAGAGGTACATGTTGTACGCGTGGTAACTTGTATGAATCTTACTGGTAAAATATTTCGCTCCGTCCTCTCAGCTGTGTATATGTACCGGAACAAGGTAGCATATCATACGTACAGAAGGACAGCAGGACTACTGCTGTACGAAGTAAAGAGTACCCGGCGGGTAGGCAAGAGTCGTCCTCGTGAGTTATTCGAAACCTAACAGGTACTACGTACGTATATCAAACGAGTACGTACCAGGTATTTTATTACTTTTAATACTACTCGTAGTGTGTTCGTACGCAACATTGAAATCGGGTATATACGATATCGCAAAGGAAACGAAATATAAATACCTCTTACGTACAGCAGTGGGTATGAGGGTATTTTGAGAGAACGGTACGGCCAAATCAGCTGGACTCGCTTGCTCTAAACCTGAATATTTCCCACTGCTGTTGTGGATAAGAGAGGCTGTTGTTTTCGCCCTGTGTCACACCTCTCGGAAGTCGGTGCACCAACTACTACTGCCTGTATCGTGATGCAGCGTAACGCATTCGGGTACAAACGCACAGCAGTAGACCGGGATACCAGGTATACGAGTACGAGTATACTCGCCCTATACTTACAGCAGTACTGCTTGTAGTTTCGGCGCCAGAAAAAAGGACACCACAGGGGCGGTATTCAACGATAATTCAAATTTCCAAATTTCCAACAGCAGCAGTATAGGTATCAGTACGAGTATCAGTACAACTCTGTACTCGTGTAGGTGGACTTCATAGCAAGCAGTAGATGGAGCCCGGCATTCTCAACACAGGTTGCAATACAAAACCAAGCACTTCCTTGATCACCCAGACCCACCATGCAAACAAACGATTCGTGCGATACCGCTTGCTGCATGTTGCATTCGTGCATACCTTTCCCGATGCACTGAGGCTCTCCGTCTTCTTAATCTTCTCGAGCTTCTTCTTCAAGCCCCTGGTCTTCTTTCCCAGCCCAGCGAGGTACGGGTTCTCTACCGCCACCACCACAACCGCAGCTACAGCCGCATCCCTCGCCATGGCGCCAGCCACGACCCGCTCCGCTGGCTTCTGAGGGCTGGGTGCGGCGACCACCACAGACGTAGAGCTGTTAGAGTCGTGAGTATCGGGCCTGGGGCTCATCTCAGCAACTGGGCTCCCCGACGTCCTCTGAATCGTGCGCGCCTGCGTTGGACAGCACAGACGAGGCACCAGGGGGTATCAGTGCGTAGGAGACATGGAGCAAAGGCCTTGCACGGCGACGGCTCATGCTATGATCAGATATGAATATGATGCAAATTAGATAAAGCGACGAATGTTGACTTCGGCTGGGCTTCTGTTTTATTGGCTCTAGGCTTAGCTCGAGGAGCCAGGCAATCCGAGAAACCGGACGAGCAAGATCGACCGAGGCATAGCCAACAGGATGCAACCAACTACCCGGTGGGGAAGCATTAGAGCACGGGGAGCGAAGCGAGGCAGCCATCGATGCAGGGGTTGAGACACTCACCAGAAGCGAGGATCCCGATAGAAAACTGAAAGGACCTTCCTCTAGAGAGACCCCCCTCTGCAAGTCTAGACGATTCGACGCGGGTCGATGTGGTGTGAAAGCCCTTCAGCCGGGATTCTTCGGCGGGGTCGAACGAGCCAAGCTCCAGCCGTAGCAACCTAGAGGGGTGTTCAGGACAGCACTCGGTATGATCGGCGAAGAAATTTCCCCCAGGCGTCCCGCTTCTCGTCGCTTCTGATGATGTGTTCGCGTGTTCGCCGCAAAAATAAGCGCCGGCGGGTGTTGCATACCTTGTTCAAGCTTTACTGCTGTTGGCTCTCCGGGTGTGGTTTAATTTTTGAAAAAAATAGGGAAAATGATGAAAACATAGTTATAGCGCGCAGAGAGGTTGCCCTGCACGCGGGTCCCAGTGACACTTTGCCACGATTGATATCATCGTGATCGTTTGATGCGGTCCTACAGCAG
>MEHQ01002235.1:0-59976 GCA_008828725.1 Saccharina japonica
CCCCGAAAAGGCAATCTTGATCTTTTCGGCAATCTTGGCGAAAAGAGGCAATCTTGATCTCGATCTTCAATCTTGATCTTTATGTCGCCAAATTAAGCAGGTTTACTGCTTTATTTTCGTTCGTATACATATATATAATACGTGGCTCCATTTTGTTTTCAATGTACGACTGTACGACTACTTCGAGTATTTGGTACCCGCATTTTTGTCGTACATACGTATACCAAGCTTGCGATTGGTATCCACTACACAGCGAGTACTCAATCACCAACACACTAAAAATGACTCGATTAATGGCAATCAGAAATCAGGACAAGCGGTGAACACAGCGGTGACTCGAGTTAAGGGCTCTATTCGATAATAGTGGAGATAAGCATTTCTACTATCACCTAAATTCAATACGCATTAAGCACCGGTCCCCGCTTCAGAAGAAACTATCAGAAGAAAGTTCAGACGCGAAAAATTAGAAGACAAAAAAAATTGGTAACAAGCTCCTTCGCCTATACTCCTGATAGTACAAGTCGCAGGCCCTACAGTAATCGGATAATGAGTTCCCGACACATATCTAAAACTATTGTTTGTGCACTAATAAACCTGTACCTATGTACTTGTGAAAAAGACATATTTCGTGACTACGGAACGTTACAGGGCCATAGATTAGAAGAAACAGGATAATTATAAAAACACGCTAAGATCTGAAAAAATTTAAGAAATTCGGAAGTCGTTATCTTGAAATCTGTGTGGAAAGCACCCCCTATCGAATAACAAATCCAGCCTGGACCAGACTTCCTGTTTCTCATTAGGTGTCCTGTAGTGCTGTATTAATGGTACTTACTGTAGAAAAAATGTCTAGTCGGGGATCGAAACTAGAAGTGCAACATGAGGAAGTGAGCTTTCGCGCGAACCCAGAATAATAAGACAACCAGCCTGAGCCCGATTTAAGGTTTCTTGTGAGAGGGCCAGTACTGTATAACAGGGCATTTTCAATAGGTGTTGCGCTGTTGCGCTGTTGCGCTGGCGCAACATTTGGTCAAACTAACCGTTTTGCGCAACAGTCGCCGTAAGGCTGGTTGCGCGCAGCGCAACACGCGTATTTGGGGGCGCAACATTTTTCGCGGCAGTTGAAAGTTTTTGTTGCGTTTATTTCTCGCCGGAGGCGAGAATTTTTTTTGGGGTCTTTTTTTCTTGATAATTAGCCGTAATTGAACACCTTTTAGGCCCTTTGTACTATTCGCCATACAGTAGTCGAAAACAAAAATTAGGCACCTTTTGCTATTCGCCGTAGGCTCTTATTCTTTTTGAGGCACTTTTTTCTATTCGCCGTTACCAAAAATAAATTAAAAGGCTTTTTACTTAGTTTTGAGGCGTATATTCGCGCATAGATCGCTGCGCGCAACACACCTTGCGTCGCATGTTGCGCGCAGCGCAACAGACGCCGAACCACTAATATATAAATGCCCTGCTGTACAACGACTCCCGATTTTCTTATTTTATTCTTGATCCGAGCCTGCCTTTCTTATTGCGCGTTTTGTTCTGATGTGCCCTGTGCTGTACCCCAAGAAACTTCGTATTTTATTCTGGCATACCACTTCCCATACGTAAAACACAACAAACAAAATCGTTACAGCAAGGAGGCATCTATCTACATACATATCTGGTGTCGAAGCACTGGGCGCAAAGCTCAGACTATCAGCCGCCTCGAGAGACCTTTGAATGCTCAACATGTCCGAGGTAGACCGTAGATGTGTGCCGGCGTGCGGTATACCTGGTATACAGTATGGGCCTGCATAAAAGAAAGGGCATTTGGCAAAAAGGGGGATACCCCCCATATATCGTGATAAAAGGGGGGACACTACCAACCAAGCACCGGCGGCGAGGTTCTCGTTACAGAGGTGGTCGTCAACACCAATCCAACGGCCCAGGGCATTAACGGTATACTCATAGTAATATATTAACCATCCCTGTGACCGAGCAGCTTAACAGCAAACTGCGTGGTACTATAAGACTCTCCTCTCTTTTACGCCATGGTACGTACCTGATATACGCGTATACGTATACGGTGGTACTGGGACTACTACATATACGTGTAGTTCGCGCGATCGAAGTATCCCACTCAGCTTGCAAATATGAGTTTCGATAAAATCCTCGATCTCACAGCTGCTGTGCTTTTTTTTTTTTTTTTAAATATACGTACAGCAGCAAGCAGTACCGAAGCAGTATTAATAGTACTACTATCATTTGGTACGTACATATTTAAATACGTATATATACTCGTATATATGTTGGTGATTTTTGGGGGCCACAGAGCACAGGGCGCCAACCAATGTAAGGCATTGATTTGCAGGGCCACACCTTGAAACCACGATTGATTATGAACCAGATGTGCGTGTCACAGGACCTGCTGTTATATATGGTATACAGGTAGTACTCACGGAATCATGTGTGATATATATTATATGTACGTACATCACGTATGCTGATATGCTGACCACGTTTGCCTGGGTATGGGCCGTTGATCTTTTTGACGTTACAGTTTGCCTAGGTATGGGCCGTTGGTCTTTTCGACGTTAGACGTCGTCTGTTGGGCGTGCCACAACAACCAGAACATGGAGTGGTCACTTACCCGTGGTCTTCTTTACCCAGAAAGGGGGATATCTCTCCGCAACGTGGCAAAAAGGGGGACGTTACGGAAAAAGGGGGACTTTTCCAAACTTTGTAGATGAAAGGGGGGATACCCTCGCGTAGGCATGACAAAAAGGGGGATATGCTCACACCCCCCTTTTGGTCCCTCTCGTTCACCCGCTAAACATGTGAAAAACAAAAAAAAAACGTTGTGGGAGGTAGGGAGATGCCCTGTGAGTGTGGCAAACACATCAGGTTTTAATTTCAAGTCGATTTGACAGAGTACATGGGCGTACCCGGCGGCGAAAACCGATGTCCCCCTTTTTGTCACGATATAGGGGGGGTGTCCCCCTTTTTGTCAAATTCCCCAAAAGAAACGCCTAACCTGAGAGCTTGAAACCTTAACACTATTTTAGCATACAGACAGGCTAATACGTACCAGTAGGATCTAGTGAGCACTCGCCGCTTAGCACGATTTCTTATTCCAAAATTCTTAACGTCCTTCCTTGTCCTTCCCAACGTGAGCCTTATTTTCTTAGCAGGCTGTTTCTTATTCGTGAGCCCTATTTTCTTAGCAGGTTGTTTCTTGTTCGGCGGCAAAGGTTTGCCTTTGGCTGATGTGTGTGCTTGTCAGTTGGTTTGTGCGGGGTGTAGAGCGTGAGGCGTGAGGGTGCTTTATATGGGTTTCCAGTGATATGACAAGGCGTTATTTGGGCGGGATCCAAAAGATCAAGATTGAAAGATTGAATCAATCGATCTTCGATTCTCGATCTAGATCAGAATTTCGGCTGCGAAAACCACCAATCTGATCTTGAGATTTTCCGAAAGATCGTGATCTTTTCAGAGCAATTCAATTCCGATCTCCATCACTGCTGTCACGCTCCTCATTCCCACCATTCTTGTGAGATTCCTGTTTTATAACGGTCGGATGTGGGGGTACATGAACGGACATGAACTGTTTAAAAAGGATTCTGAAAAATGCTAGAGGTTGGCTTCATTTAGCGACAAATACATATATATATATTGATGTTTATCGTCTGTCGTTTGTCTCTCGTCCGTATGATTTTTCGTATTCGCCAACGTGCGAAACGTACTCTCAATAGGTTTAGACTTGCACTGGATCTGTAGACGCCCTCTATGTAGGCCGTCGGTCTTGTGCTGCGCGTGTCAAGAGCCGTGCCGAGATCGGAGAGGTAGACGATGGTGACTGTCCTACTTGGTTACCAGTTCCCTAAAACGTCACTGCGGTCCACCAAGCAGGGTTAAACCTAATCCCGCCGCGCCCTCAAGCACGATCAGGAAGACCCACTGTTAGTAGTATGATACCAGCAACAATCAAGTACCACCACCACTTGCACCACCACTACCATTACCAGTGGCTTTATTGAAGATACCCACTCTTGAATAGCGCTGTCCTGGTGGTGTTGGGGGTTGCATAGCAGGTGGTGATGGTGATGGTGGTGTAGCTTGCCTTGCGCGCTCTCGAGAACGAGGAGCAATACAGAGTGGTACCAGCAACCAGCAAAACCACCAACACCGCCACCACACCGCCGCCACCACCACCACCACCATCACCACCACCACCACCACCCCCCCTACAGTATAGCAGCAGGAAGAGAAGGAGCTTGTTGCTCGTGGTATCTGGTGGTCGTGGTGGTGGTGCTACGGTTCGTGTTGTGGTGGGGTGCTGGGATGTTGTGATATTGTTCTACATACTGCTGTAAAAGACGGAGTGCGTAACTATACCAACAACACAAGGGCTCCGCATTGGCACCGGCATACGAACCATACCAGTATAAGGGCGTGGGTGCGGGCATGGGCCGGCACCCACATGCCTCGCACAGGAAAATATACCTGTCTACGTAGTGGTTGGTGTGTATTTGTACAGTAAAACCTCGCTTCCAAGTTTTCCTCAGATATGCATCAACAGTCCACAGCATCAGTACAAGGACTTCGCATGGATACCGGCATACTACACAAGTACAAGGGTTCCGCATGGGTGCCGGCGTATGCGCTTCGTGCAAATACTAGAATAATCGACTGTGCAAGGTCAATATCAAGTTCCATATAACGCAAAAACTAGATCCCAAACTGAATCTACGCACAGCAATTATCAAGTACAAGGCAATTACGCAAAAATATGAATTCATGTTTTCCGCACAAACGCCCGAATGTTCAAGCTGTTTATTTCATACCAGGTATACTATATATATCCTGAACTTTCGTACCGTATACTGTGAGCTCCTGTCGACCCGTTCACGGACGGTCGTTTTTTGTTATGTTTTTCGCCGGGAAGTTGGGATTCGTTAAGGCCCAAATGTCCCTAGACCTAAAGGAACCAATATTGCATAACGAACACACCGTCCGTGACGGGTCGACAGGAACAATAGTAGAACACGTCTGCAAACATGCAGGATCAACTCTATAAAGCGCCGTTGACTTCCGACGCTTACTTTGTAGTCAGATTGTCTTTAACTTGAACCAGCTCGTACAGGTATATGAACATTCACAGGATTTATCCGGTAGTCGACCTGTCCACTATTGTGTGCCAAAGAGGGTGGGTTGTGTACGTTTGACTTGAATACCAGACAGTTGTAAGATTTCCCCCTGCTGGTTGGGAGTGAAACGTATTTACCTTCCCCCTCATCAAGCATCAAGCAACAGTCGCTCCAAATTCGCAGAGGCCCATATACATATGCCAAAGGCCTAACGAAGTGGCATACACTAAGGACGAGACGGGAAACAAGCGCTGCTTGCCGGGAAAACATGCAGGGTGGGATGGGACGCCAATTAAAAGCGTTGAACGGAAAGTCGAAAATTACTTTTCAGGTGGGAAGTGCCGGTGATTTAAGAGGCGAATTATTATCTTGGGTGGTTTCCGCCCGCAAATGCTTTGACGTTTCCATTTCAGCTAGAGCAACGCCTTCCTGTCCAACGTATGTGCGGTGCATATACGTTTGGCCTGCAAGTATCCCTGGTTTCCGTGTACGGCCCTGCAGCATCAGACAATCCGGCAGCCGGGACCAGACGAAAGATGGCGTGGCTGACCAAGACGCTTGCAGGCATACTCGCGCTGTCCTTTAGTACCACCGTGAACGGTGAGTGATTACCTAACACCTGCCCCCTTTTTCGCGATATCTTGGAAACGCAGTGTCGTTACGTGGAAATTTCCGAATTATACTTTGATCGACCCAATGCAAATACCTGCAATCTCTTTCGTGACGAGCACGTCGGTAGCCTGAAGATAAACGGGGACCGGAGCCGAACCCGGAACCGAAACCGGGATTTGACAACGGCGCTGGTTGGCATGCCCCTGTAGAGTGGTATTGTAACCAGAACCAAAACGACCGTCCGGCCGACAACAAATCCGGGATTTTTCCAGCCGACCGTAAGCAAGGAATGGGCAGTTGGTTCACTAGCCTCTCCCCACACGTTCGCATGGACGCCTGTCTGCCTGTTCTTGATTCAGGTATGAAAGCATGCCTTTCCACTACCAGATGCGCTGCTGGGAGACCGGATGCGTGAGTGAAATCATTATGTGCTTCCACGCTGGGAAACAGTTGGGTAGGCTGCTGTAGATGGTGATACGGTTTGAAGCGCCGTACGACGTAAACCCATACGTAAGATACTGGTTTTGGTACACAAGGGTTCCGGGAAAACCGGATACATACTTAGAGCGCTGATGTACACTGGGTTCAACTAATGGCGTCTATTGTATCTCTTGCTGAAGCTTCCACGGCAAAGTGGAAGTCCAACGACAAGAACGGGTGAACAGGATTGGCTTAGTGAGACTCGCTCGCACGAGGTAAGCTGACCGCCGCGCTTAAATACCCACCTGAGTTGCCGTAGGTGAATATCCTGTCGTAGTAGGGGTGGTCACGGCGTATGAACGCCTGCGTCCACCTCGCCAGATACTCAACCGATCGCACAACTTCATTCTCAACAGGGGAGCCTTCTTGCCTATTCCTATGCCTTGACCACAGGATTTCAATGGCTGCGGCCTTACAAACGGCGACTTCGACGACCTCCGAAGCTGTTTCAACACCATGGGGCGCAGCGGACTAACGGCGATGTAAGTGTCCCTATTGTTGGAGGGCGGGAAGTTTATAACCGTGTAGCCCTATACACGTGTACATAAAAAATGGGGGCGCGAAATGTTGCGGCTGTACAAAAACGAACGTTTTTCACTGCTCGCAGACTATTTGACACCGGCGATTTAAATCTAAGCCTCGACGGCCACCGGTAGTTCAAACCTAGGCCCGACTTCCCGAATGGCGTTGTAATTCGGCAGGGCGACAGCGTATAATCTCGCGTTGCGTGCGATAACCCCCGCTGACGTGGGCGTAAAATATCGCCAGCAGCCGCGTGCGAAATATGTCGGTTCCTGTGGTTTAGGGCGCCCATAGCCCCTGCGGTTGCGTGACGGGCTAACACATAGGATCACGATGCAGTGAAAACAATATTTAATTGTAACCTTGTGTTTTTCGATACCGACTTCGCATGAAGCATGGTATACGGAACGCTATATTGTAGCAAGAACAGGTCGTGTCGGTAAACAATGTGGAATTGGGCACACCCTGCCATGTGCATAATCCACCTGTAGAATGTACAAGTATGCTTAGGCACACATAGTTACATATAACAAGGCAGCGTCGAAGAGCGAGGTTCGTAGCTAGCCGAGTATAAGCGGATTCGATTGCCACGCCTCTAGTGCGAGTAGGACAGGACGGACCTGCGTTGGCCGCGTTGCGCTTAGGCAATATTCCGACCAAATATAGAGGGTGCCGGCATTTTCCCCTTCTGTTTCGCTAGTTTCAACCCCCGCTCGTTCTCCGCGGCGGTACACGCCTTTCTGCAGATGGATGGACAATAACGAATTCACGACGATACCTGCCGACCTGTTCGACTCTATGGACGGTTTGACTATTATGTGAGTAAATTCGTTGGGTCACCCTCCTTTCCCTCGCTGCGGGGCGACGATCATATGAGTTGGTGCCCGGTGCTGAACGGGTGAGAAACGCAGGAATGCATTTTCGTTGACATTACCTTCCGGGTCAGAGCGCGAAAACGCCCAAGAACTCGACGCGCGTGCCACCTAGAACAATCTCTCCGTCGCGCCAGTATTGACGAATAACGCGTTCCCCGAATTTCCTGAGCAGGAAACAGTTCCGACCCCAACCCCACTCGTTAATCGTTGACTAGATCGGGTAACATTGAGGTTCCACCGTACCCGGCGAGGATAACTTCCCATCCCCGGACCATTAAAACTTCCAGACATTTACAACCCCGACAAGCCCAGGACGAAAACGGTTGTATACGGCCCCGCACGCTGTGGAAACCCCAACCCCTCTAGCTGACTATTGATTGGATGGGGTTTGTGGAGTTCCACCTTACGAGGGGAATAAATATTCCAATCCCCGGATTAGGAATCCTTCCACACATCTACAGCTCCAACCAATCCAGTACGAAAACGTCGATCCCGCACGGTGCGGCAACCCCAACCCCACTGGCTGAACGCTGACTGGCTGTGGGGGTAACATAGAGGTTCTACCGCAGTTGGAGAGGATAAGGTCTCGTTCCCAGATGAGAAGTCCTTGCATATATCTAAAACTCCAGCAATCTGGCAATGGCACTTGTAATTCCCCGCGTCGACACCGCTCCCCACGGCGTGAAAACCCCAACTCAAGGTACGCCATTTGCGGGTTGAAGTTCGCGAAGTCGGTGGTCCTTACCAGTAATGAGAGCAGGAAGACGCAACAAGTTCGTTAACCCCAATCTGAACAACCTATTATTGAGTTCGAAATGGTTGATTATTCCACGTGGATCGCCATCTGCAACCTTCGCTTGGTGCAGCCCAATAAAAACGCACCGATATTCGCGCTTCTCCATACTATAAACATCATGGCTTCTGCTGTAAACACATATTTTCGATTGTTTAACTCGCATAATCAACAAAATCACTAAACGGAATGCCTGGAGTGGCTCTATAACGCGCGATGACAGCGACAAAATTGAGCATGATCGGGGACCTCTGTCTGAGCAACGCCTCCCATAACCGTCCCAGCCATGAAGGGGGCCTCTCGACAGAAACCCCATACATTAAGAGGTACATGAAGCAACGCCACTGGAGATATACGCACAGAAGGGACGTCTCGATTGCAGCAGCCGAAGCTTGAAACTGCTATTCGCAGCGGGGTCTCGGTTTGCGCCCTGCGTCTCATGTTTCGCCGGGGAGGATGTAGCGTTGCGAGGGTCCCTATAGTGGCCTTCAGCTACATTGTATGCGGGCAGCGTGCGGCGGCAGCCGGCCGTGCACCGTTGAACGTACGTTTACGGCGGTGACATAATTGCCGGTGTACGACAAACCAAGTTCCCGCAAGTTGCAAGGGGAACGGGAAAAATATAGATCCCGCTACTATAGTGTGTTCATTCCTGTGAATATTCCGCTCGACCCACGATGACAGCGACGGAAATTACGGCAGATAGTATATACATATGTTTAGTATATGGAATTGACAAGATTATGTCCTTGACCAACTGCCAGATACTACATGTATTCCGTTAACCCCTCACTCCGCGTGTCTCTCGCTCCGTTGACGCTGTCGCCATGTGGTACCAGTCAGCTTAAAAACAATCCCATCACGAGCTACGACGTAGCAACTTTCCAGGCTCCGGCGTCCTCTTTGGAAACTCTGTGAGTAAAGGAGTACAAATGGCAGCAAAAGTAGACGCCGTTGTCCGGTACATTAATTTTTCTTGTCGGTCGATGTCCCATGGCTAGCGCCAACGATGCTATGGACAGCCGCAGTGTGTTTTAATGCTCAACAAAACGAAAACGATTATTGCGCCAGCGCTGTATACCTTAAAATGACGGGACCTCGTGTCGGTGTACATGTGTTGTAGTTTTTCGATATAGATATGCAGCTCTAATATACAATGTATGCATGTATATCTCGCACACACAAAACAGATAGCCCTGGTGTTTCCCCTTTAGGGGCGCTCAAAATAGTCGTAGGTACGTTCCCGTGTCGGCGATGACTGGGTGGCTTACGATCTTTGAATACGCCATTTTACTCCTAATGCTTGGCAAACACCGCCGCGGCTCAGTGTCGTGGTAAATCTGGGCTTCGGTATACACGATGATTAGGTGCACCCGATGTCATCGCCCGCGTCGGCGACGACGTCAAACAAAAACAGCCGCTCCTGCTAGCACTCAATTGCTATGTATAACAGCAATGCCAATATTTCATTAAACAATATGAAGTCGTCTGCCTAGTGTGCCAATACCACAGTCCTTCTAGGCAAAACGGGGACGACATCACGCTTAGGCAACACCCACCTCTAGACTGCCCGACATGTAAATAGAACAAAAGTTCGTGATCATCTCGTCAAGCACTCAGTTGAATAAGTTCAGATGGTTACTACGGTGCATGCATATGGCTATTCAGGGGGCTGGCGGGCGCCGATCTTACCGCGATCCAAGTCGATCTCTTCGACAATATGGGGTCTCTTACTTTGCTGTGAGTGGAGTCTATGCGCTTTCGCTTTTGTGTTCTGGCAAACGGTGTACTTATATTATTTTTATCGCTAACTCTCCATCGTCCGCAAAATCACGGAGTCAGCCTCAAGTAATCACACCAGCGGCATATATGTACCGTATGCCATCGCTTGCGTCGGCGACGCCTGGGTGGTTCGGGGGGCATGATGCAGTAAGCTGATTTTCCGTAAAACATGGTAAAGCCGCCGTGAGGAGTGTGGCGAACACGGGGCTAATCCGTGGCAAAACCGGTCTCTCCTACTACGGTCAAGGCATTCAACCGACGTGGTCTGCGTATTCATGACGCTATACAACATTGACACCTGCGCGTATTCGATTTAACGTGTGTAACAGCAACGCCGAATTATCTTGAAAACGCCAGAAGTCGTCTGTCGAACGGGTACTCCCAACGGTCCCTGCGCCAACACGGGCAATATTACGCCTACACACGACATCCATATTTAAACTATTACATACGCACCTGTTGTGTGTTCAGATCCATATCGTACACTCGGTTAAGGTGGTGCCACATGTCGGAACAAGATGAATGGCAATGCATATGCGACTACGACTGTCGAACCAGATGCTGTGACGAGTTTGGGGTCTATCCAAGGTTTGTGAGCGGGGGCACAAGGACGAGGTTAATATTGACGCCACCCACGGTGGGTAAAGTACAGTATAATGTGAGTACGCCATTGGCGTCCAGCCGTGCAGCTGCCTCGCTTGGTAAAACCATCACTGGCAACACGGGGAAACAAAACGCAATACTGCCCCTACTCGCCTGTTTGTCGTTGCGCCATCGCGTTGCCGTCGTTGTCAATATAAGGAACCTCCAAGGGAACCAGCTGCAGACCCTGCCGTCAAACATCTTCGCTGATTTGGGATCGCTGGATATACTGTGAGTATCCGTAAAAGATGCTGTTGAACGTTGTTCGTACAAGCTCTTCTCAGTTCCGGTCAATCGGGTTTATAGCAAGAGATGAGTGAAACAGAAGTGTGTTCAGTGCGGTCGGTCGTCTGTGAAGTGTCGGAACAGGCAAATATTCCAGTGCGAAAAACTACATTGGCAAATTTTTCACCATGTTGTTTATCCGAGCTGCCGACACCTTTCAAGGCCATCGACAGGTCAAGCAGCTCAGACACGGCACTGGTGTTCCGGTGGGTACCTGAAACCGAGGGTACTAAACAGTATTCGATCGGACGGGGCTGTAGGAGTTTGGTGCGCTGCATTACCCCCGATTGCCGTCGCTCGACGTGAACTTGGGTGTCCGGCGTTCATAGTGTTCACTCTTTACCGCCTTTCTTGCCGTAGGGGGGGCGGTGGCCTACAACCGAGGCACAATGCACACCCTCGTACGTCAAAACATAGATGCGCCCAAACATAGCAAGACGTCGCGGCAATCATCGGTAACAATACGACCCCACTCCTCGCGCGACAGTGCATATCTATGTCTTGTTCATGAGATTGGTCATCCGATGAATGGGCCCTGGCTACGGAGTATACTCCTCAGCATGTGACACGTCCCTGGCTTAGCCCCATCGTATGGACGAAGCTTATGCACAAGTTTCCCTAACCCTTTCCAACTATTCCAAATGTAACTCGCGGTCTGCTGCCGGTATGTGTCGTACATCAGGGTCCTGGGATACAACGCATTGACCAGCTTACCCGTAGACGCCTTCGTCGGTTTATCTGCTCTGCGACTGTTGTGAGTACCCTGGGCATCGCCCCCTCGCTTTGACCACGTCTGAATGCACCGGTCGGCGAGGCGTGCGGACGTTTCAGTTCCTGCCTACGCTAGATGCCAACGTTCCGCCGTTCTGTCGGTGGACGTCTCGTGTTTTGAATTTGACCTACGTACCAATTTGCAATACAATTATTTGGCCCAGAATAGCACTTGTTCGTGGTATGTTCATGTTCACATGTTCTGGACGCGTACAACTGCCCCAGGGGGTATAGCCGGCGGCGTTGCCCCAGAAGAAGGGATCTTGAGCGGATGGCGGTCTTCCGTTGCGATCAGAAGATGCGGGTGTAAACTTGGTTGATATGGTACTACAGTGTCTTACCCAACCGTAGTTAGTGAGAGTGGATGCTCTACTGTAGGGGTACATAAACTGAGAGACATGCCAGCACTGCGGTGCTAGGACAAAGCCCTTGGTGTAATAGCCAACCCGAGCAGGCAGGCAAGGTGTGTGTGTGGTAAAATGTTGGTAACAGCTGAGTAAGAAACTTCGCGAGACCGGATGTGGGCCAGTTCCACCGTTGAGTATGGTCTACTCCCATGCGCTTCCCTCACGCGGGGGCAACCAATACTTTCGTGCCAACTCTTTCAACTGGGGAAGCTCTAGGTTAGGGTAGGGTAGATGGGGCATCGAACGGTCGGGCTATTATGCGCGTTCATTCGGATATCAAACATACCTAATCGCCACCACAGAAGAGAAGACGCGTAGGCACTTGTCTCGGTTCCCGAGCTGTGAAACAGTGTTGCCCCTTTCCCGCTTCGCTCCATCAGGTACCTTGATGACAACGCGCTGACGACGCTGCCAGCCGGCATATTTGAGGACTTGGGGGCTGGTGGTCTAGTGTCGCTGTGAGTGCCTCCGCGCCCTCGGGCCAGACCGGTCGTATCTGCACTACCAGCAAGCGCTGTAGTATCAGGCAAAACGTGACTATTTTGCGCCCCTCCAAGTGTCACCTGTCGAATGGACGAAACGTCAAAAGGTGGAGGGCCTAGCTCTACTACTGTATCTACCCTCAATTATGGTTCTTGCGCCGTAGCACGTCAGTTATGAATGTTGCGGCCGTTGACGAACACGGCAGGCCTTCACTCTTGCGCACGTACGCCCATCACGAGATATTTTGCAGTGTACGGGTTGCCACTCACCCGTTTCAGTTAATTACAGCCACCTTTCTTTTCTGTGCTTGCGATCTGCTGGATTTTCTCCATGCAGGCGTCTGATGGGCAACGAAGACCTACAGTGCGTCCCCACTGTGTAAGTACTCTGTGTGAGGGATAGACCAGTGTTGGTAGGCGCGCCTGAGTGATTTCGCTGCGGGCACATCATCTGCCCAAGTTTGCAACAACAACATTCAGAGCGGTTGACGTCGGATTGATGGGGGCACGACGGTAGTGGTTTATCCACTCGCCCTTAGTTTTTTTGTCGTGTACCCGGTGACGTATATGAGACGTAGATCAATCGAGTCTACCCTGCTTGCGCCGAATATCATACGTATCACGGTCAAGGGAAGGTTGAGAAAAACGCTACAATTTCCACGATCCGGTTTGAAACCAGGTACACCTGTGAAACCCCGCCCCCCCTCCGTGCGCATGGTCGTATGTATGCAGAACCGCTTCTGGAGAGTGGCCCACTTCTACATACGATTATCTGTATATCCAGGAATTGCCTACTACCGTCGGCTTGTGCGGTAAGTAACTGTGGGGCCCAGGTCGTGGTGACGATCACATTGCATAGACGTCGGTGACGATGACGGACATACATCGGCGTTTATGAAGCCATATCGGTCTAGCCCATGGACAATGGAGTGTGTTTGTCAACGAGTAAAAACGAGATACATTGACTGGCAGGCCGAGTTTGAAAGTGGGGTCGTGTTGAGCAATCCCCGAGTCAGATAGTTCGTAGTACAGGTGAGGCGGGGGTATAGGCACTCGGCTCGCGGGCGGTAGTCTACATTAACCAGTATCGTATTGTGTATGTCGTACGTAGCCCAACGTCAACAGTCAACCCCCGCAGGTGAACAAGGTACCCACAGGAGTCTCCTCAAAGGCCTCCAGCCGTATCAAATTTCTTCCAATCACATGCAGTCCTCACCAAGCCATGAGAGTGCACCACAAAGTACAGAGTGCCATAAAGTTGGGAAGCAAACCCCACAAATGTACACATTAGAAAATGTAGAAAGGATGTCCGATACATGAAAACGCCTTTCTGCCACTGCAAACTCATCGTAAACTGCCATTACGCTCGAACATGTCTACAAGTACCAACCAACAGGTCGCGAACGTACTACCGGTAGATATGTTCACCTCGGCGAGCCTTATCAGGTGGACCATCATCTGACGTCGCGCAACATGGCAGGTTATATCCTCGGTTCGACATGTACGGCCCGGTCAGTTTCAAGGGTGTATTGGTACGGTAGAAATGCCCAATCGTTCTGAACCGATGTATGTATCATCAACCCCTCGCTCTGTTTCTTGACGAACGCGCGCAAATGCCGAACAGAGTGTTCCTCGTTCGCCGCGGCTACGTGTGATGCGGACACAGTGTGTGCTCCTGGGGCTTTGGGCTACACCTGCGATGGTGAGAGGGGACTTTGCTGAAACTTTAATGTCATCCTTCGCTACTATCGCGAATATGGCGCAATAGATAACAAGGCCAGACAATAGTTCGAACTGCACAGGGGGGGCTTTACTTTAATAGCTCGGTGTGCTCGACCGGTAAGAATCTGCTTATATTTCTCGAGACGTCTGTGTTTGATGTTTCGTATTTTCCCCACCTCGTACGGTACATCGCCAACCCAAAACCAGTTCCCGTCTGGCCGAACTTCCGACATGTCCTGCTCGGCACTAGCCCACGGCCGGCGTGTCGTGCAGCTTCCTGGAATTCTATGTACATCACGAATTTCACTTGAAGACATGTTGGAGTGGTCCAAAAGCAGTGTTGTTGGGGTGTGGGATTACTCCTGTCTCTATCTAGTTGTATTCGCGTTACTACTGTATATATTATGATGGTGATGACGTTCTCATATTACCTCATGCCTGATGATGTTCCTGAAAACAAGTGAAACAAAGCATCTCGACAGAAAAAACAAAACAGATAGAAAACATAAATTGCGTGTTCCTATATGATGATGGTGCCATCACTCTGTAGCTCATTTCTCTGGAACCAAGCGAAACAAAGCATCTCGATAGAAGAAATCAAAGCAAGCACAAACATAAACGTGCACCGCAATGCCACTACCCAAGTAAATGGTACCGTGGAGCTGTGGTATACTCTCCGTATCCCATGCAGCTACAACACATACCGGAACCTTATACATGGTACACACCCGAAAATAGAAAGACAAACACATCAGAGAATCAGTACGAAGGTGGAAACATCTGATCGAAACGTAAGGGAAACGAAATACATTGAACAGACGAAACAAAAGCGGACATACGCTCAGTGCGCAGGCCGAGTCCCAAGGGACATGGATGCTGCACGTTGGTACGACAGGTCACATGTCAATCGCATCGACCAACCGCAGGACGGTCAAGGAAAGTATTCAGCTGCTGTGTAGATTACACCCCAAACGCTCGTCGTGTTGCTAGTTGATCCTTCTCCGTAAAACGAGGCAATACTTCGTGTACTGCTCTGCCGCTTGTTCACCACGCCTGAACCACATACATGCCTATTGTGTAAAGAGCATATGGCGCGTTTATATGGCGTATTCGAGGCACGCAAAGCACGCGCGGGAGGTTACGTAGGAAACAAATATACAGTACCAGATCCGTGTTTTCCCGACACACCATTTGCCCTTCATTTGCTTGCTACCTAGCACGCATGCCCCGGCCATGGTTGTTAACCATTCTATCGTATTCAATATACAGCACAGACAGTTAGGAGTGCATGTAATAATTCGAGGATAAATGTAAATGCTGGACGTAGATGTGATAGGTTGCGTGATATTATTCTGAAACCCGTCCAGAAAGGAGGTGAACTACGTACTATATTAATTTCTCCAAACTCGGCCGTCTCCAGGAAGCATTGCATAAAAACGCACGACCCAGTAGACTAGGTCCTTTGTCACACTCTATTTCTTACCCTGTACTCGCTACCCATCCCGATTACTCTGCGCCCGCAGTACCTGAATCGTTTATGAGAGCGGCAGCGCCAATGCCGCGTAGACAGGGTGAATTTAACGTTCGATAGGGTGTGACAGCCGCTGCTAAGCATGCCAAGTTTAAGTTTTTGCGACACAAGCCACGAATCCGTGATATACAGTAGATAGCTGCATGTGGCTAATGTTTGGGACATTGCAATACTCGACCCAAGACATAGTCTGCCCAACGCTAGCATGTTGTGGCCTCAAACACTCTCGGCGAAAGTAGGTCGCTTCTCTCAGGAATAGGTGCGACGTTTGATACGTGTGTAGTACAAGCGTAAAAACAGGAGGTATGGGATAATTGATACTCCGTGAGGTGTATACAGCTTTTTGTATACACCAATCTTCTTCAGGTTGCCTGTTCTAGTTGATGGCTTCCGAAAATAGACCCCGTAGTGTGTCCCACCTTTCAAGCATGCATGGTATTTGACTATGCCGTTTTCCTTTCCGGGTGTCTTGCTTTCTCTCCAACGGCATGCGCTACGTTCCCGCCTCGCCTCTGAACCAAGGCACACGTAGTCAGTGGCATAAAAAGTATCGAATTTCGGCGGCAAACGGCTACTCGTGAAGGGCCCTACCTGATGTTACAGGAGGACGGTCAACGGAGCGCCTTAGTGCCATGTGTCATCGCCCGCCCCAGTGTCACCAACACAAACTTAGACCATTGGTGTTCGCTTCCCCCTGTTGGTCTCCCATTCCAGGCGAGGATCTGCTCCTACGCCTACTGCAGCAATGGCGAGAAAATGTCTTGGACGAAACACCCCGCCTGTTAGGCGGGGAGCACCTCGTGAATACAGTAGTATCGGTATCGACAATACGCGCAGTGGAATACCCTCAATAAATATCAAGCCACCGTGCTTTACATCGTTCGCACCACCATCCCCCCTCACGCCTGGTCGCTAACACCTTTATTGCAGCGTGCCCCGCTGGGAGCACGATGTGCGGCGACCCACACATGCAAGGCCTCCGCGGCCAGATGATCGATTGGTCGGGTGTTGACGGCGGCTGGTACTGCCTGGTCACGGATGATGACATGAAACTCCAGATCAACGTGCGACTCACCGCTCCTCTGCCCGAGGACTTCCCGGACCGCCAGCTGATTACCGGCCTCAGCGTTGTGTCCGAGGGCCACTCTCTTGTTATCGAGGTGACAAACCCGTACACTGTCGACACTGACGGCTGTCGCCGTGGGATCTCGCCCTGCCTTGCCGACGGCGGACTGCGTGCTATCGTTGACGGGGAGGAGGTAGACGACCTCCTTTGCTTTTCCAGGAACGAATACGTGGCAGATGACATCGCGCTGTCGGCGTCCAACCTACCCGTGGAGTGCCGTCAGTTCGGAGGGGACAAGATTTGGACACGCATGTACGAGGAAATGCTGCAGGGCCAGCGCGAACTTGGCATCGAGGATAACTTCGAAGACTGGATCCTACGCTTCGACCACATGGCGGCGTCCGACTGGTGCACGCAGTACATAGAACAACATGACCTCGCCGATTTGCAGTCCAACCACGCAATCTTCAAGATTGAGACTTCCGCCGTCACCGTACGGCTCAACGTCGGCACAAACTACCAAGGCAATGGCGACCTGGACTGGGATGGGCGTGTCCTACCCGACTTGGAGTTCTGGCAGATGGACGTGGGGCTGCAAGGCCTGTCCCTCGAAAGCGAGTCGATGTCCGGCATTCTGGGTGAGACCGCCCGCCCGGTTCTGGACACAGACGGCCACAAGGTGATGAAAGGGTATGAGGCGTTCCGCGGAACGGTCGAGGACTACCGCGTGTCCGGCTCCCTGGGCACCGACTTCGCCCTTATCAACAAACACTAAGACGGCTTCAAGTATGCAGGCTGACGAAGATGCTGTATTTGTACCCTTTCGTCCATGCCACGCGCTCATGCATGCGTCATGCAGTACCTTTGCCGTGGTCGAGTGTAGTATAAGTACGTACCGTCAACTAGTCACCACGCTGGGGGTATCCACAGAATACCTTTCGATGTAAAGCTTGTTCCTTTTATTGGTAGGACGGGGGGCGCGTAGGCGGGGAGGCAAGGACTCGGTACGCATAGTTGGTACATCGGCGAGGGGGGCTTATAAGTCTGTGTCAGGTGCCAAAGGAGTACCTATGTGCGTAGCCCTGCCCACCGGGAGGTCTCAAGTCCTCGGTGTTATTGATTTCCACGGTAATGTACGAGGTAGAAATCCACGAATCCAGAGCTGCTGCCATCTGCCCACGTTTTGGCAGAGATGCTACCGCCAGACCATGTTTTAGCAGAGCGGTAGTTGCCTGGGCGCAGATTATACGCTCGTTGCGCCAGAGGGTCAGTGCAAAGCAGCCAGTACTACAGCCAAACCTCCAGGGCGCCGAAGTTATGTGTTCTTAGTTGTTAAAACATAACAAAAAACATTTTTATGGGTGTACCGCAACCATTGTTTTCGCTTCGTTAAGTGCACATCAAATGGGGTAAGAGGTGTACATGCTTCCCCGTGGGCCCGCTCCCGTGTCAGAGGCCTGGGTTTGGTATCTATGGCGAACACCGTCCCCGTATTTTTCAAGCATGTATTATTTGAGGGGATGTAGGAAAGCGCATCTATCTCGCAGCAGAACGTTAAGATGCGCAGTCGGATATATAATAGAGGCTACAGTAACGGTTTTCCCTGTAGACGTCGGTCGTATTGTTGATCAGAAGGCGCGTCCCCCCTCCTTAACAATAATAATATATCGGTTTGTCTTGAAACCGCGTTAAACCGTCAGGGGAATAGACGTGCGTTCGGTCAAAACTGCAACTAGTTGCAGATGCATGCTGCCGGTAGGCGTTATAGCCCATGTGGTCTATTGCTCCGTTATAATGGCCGTCACGGGGTCAACCCGTCCTGTTTATTGCATGGCTTCGTTTATTTTGACCAACGTTTGAGCATGGCGGGGGTCTGCTGCGGCTGGATCAGCGGGGGGTTGTACCGATGCAGTTGACGTCGTGTTAGGCGGGATATTTCGTTCCAATTTCATCCTGGTATGATCGTGTGTCCGCCACAGTGCCACGCACCTGGTTCGATCTGTTGTGTGTCAGCATATGGACGTTGAGATCAACATTAATCTATTGCGATGCGAAGTCAATACACCCTGATACGAGTATAGGATAATATAGCTCTAGTTTTTCACACTCGTAGTACGCTCTATAGTATGTTCAAAGCATCACCATCAGGAAAAACTCGGAGAACGTTGCTAAAACGTTACTAGAAGGTTGTGAAGAGCATTACAGTGAACGGTACGGCCTACTGTAGAGTATAACTGCCCGTAGCATGGGGATTGTACCGAAGTTATCAGGTGGAGGCATCCCCCACCTCGATCACTGTACTCCTCTCTTCTCTTCTCCTCTATGTTCCACACTCTTGTCTTCCTCTCCGTTTGTCTTGATCTCTCAGATCAATCTTTGTGCCACTACGGATTTTCAAACTATTGACTTTTCTACACACTGGATGGAGTCTTGGTATGTCAAGAGAGCGACAGGGGGTAGACGAGAGGACGTTGCCGAGCGATCCAAAGGGAAACATGGGGCTTCTCTTTTGTAGTCGTTGGGCCTCTGTCAAGCAGGCCGTGGTTGTCCCCCTCGCATGAGTGACTTGTAAGCACGTAGCCACGGAAAGTCATGCCGCATGTGATCGAGGCACAGGCTTATTGTTTTAACGCGGAGTATGTACGCATGTTTTGTACTTCGGATAAAGGTAACGTGGTGTCCACGTGGCGTCTGATTGCGGTGCACTACGATGGCCCCGACGGGGTTTGCTTGCCCCCTGCTGTCCCATCGAAGCACACCCACATGTCGTTAGCCCTCGTGTGAACATCTGAGGGGAATGTTTTGGCCACCAGAGCATAAAAGGAGCAAACGCTACCCATTACGAGTAAAATATTTTACAACTGAATGGGCGTTGTTAGCCAGCCCCCTCTCCACCGCCAACGCGCGCTTAATCGCTGGCATTTATGTGCCGGTTGAAGCTCTGACATAACATATTGAAGTGTCATACGGTCGTAGCAGCATTGTGCTGGGCATGGACAATCGTCTCGAACATCCACAAGAACACGGCCCCGTCTATATGATAGCGGCTAACGTAAGCGCGTGGGATTGCAGAAACGAAACCCATCGGAATCGCTACAGCACTACTCTTCGATGGGACTGCCAAAGTTTCTGCAGCCGCCGAATAGTAACAAGGTGGGGTCGCCCACGTCTCGGTCGTCATCGGTTCACATTATTCTAACCATACATTACCGCGGGGGAAGGGCTTGGAACTAACGCATCATCATAGTTTAAGGCTGTGCCGGAAACTCGCGTCTGGGGTCGCGGAACATCACCATCGTCGTTTAGGGCTGCGCCGGATCATCGCGTTTAGGGACGCTGTACCGTCATCGTCTGGATCGCTGGGAGGAAGACGTTTCAATCTCATGGGGCCCCATCAGCGTTCGACTGCGTTATTCATTCGGTCGAGGTATCACACGTCTTCTGTGCACGGGGCGAGCAGACCTGTGGTTGGCTGCTACTGCTGTAGTCGTTCAATTTTTATTATCAGCAAACAGAACCGTTGAAAACTAAACAGTTTTTGAGACAAAGTTGCGATTTTTGTTTCCAGCAATACATCTTGTCTCTCTCTCACATAAACCTGTGTTCGCCTGTTAACCCCCCCTTTGGACGGTACGGTATCATGCCAGTATATGATGTGTATCATAGTCAAGGTGTGGTCAACAGTAAACTATGCTGTTCTGAGTATGCGCGTCTGGTGCATGCATAGAGAGACACGCGCTGGTTCCGAGGCCTGTGTGTAATAAGTTGTGGTTGGAATGCTCGTCAGTGTAAGCTGTTACAACATCATGACTTTACGCTGTCAGACTGCATGTTTAGGTTGTAAGCACAGCGGGAAAGGTTGGTGTCGTTAAGGTACGCCGCAGGAGTTATGGACCGTTGCGGTGGCATAGCAGTGGTTTCTGCACTTAAATAAAACACACCAATAAAGTACAGGATATAACTTGAGTTGAAATTGTGTACCAGGTAGGAGACACAATCATGTATGCCATGGCAGCAGTTATCAGCGTTAGGCGTAAGTGTCGCGCCCGAGTACTGTCGACCAAGTAGATACACGAAGGGCTGGTGATATTTAGCCCTGATCGGCACTCTATTCCAGGGCTTGTCATGGGCCGTTTGTCCGGGCCGAGCCGGGCTGCAGCTAATCCTCTCGAAATTCGACGGGCCGGGCCAGGCCGCGGCCCATGAGATGTGGGCTCTATATGGGCCGCTCCGCCTGGCCCATGATATATGGTGTGTTACCGATACTGCTACTACGAACTCCACTGTGCCCACCAGGCCGCCCAAGTAGTTTGACGGGCGCGCCCGGGCTGCGGCGTATGATATGTGGTGTAATACTGCTACAACTACGAGTTCTTGGGTGTGCTTCTGTCGCTGTCCGCCAAAAACAGGTACGTTCGTGAGATGCATATCTGGCAAATTAACTCGGGTACTATGACGCCTTGTGCCAATGTCGGATGAAAGTCTTGGTACCGTAGTGGGTGTACGGACGACACTTCTCGCCGTCTCCGCGACGCAGGCAGCATGACGCGTTTGCCCTGCTTCGTCCCGCGGACGGAATTTCCGGTGCAACTTCGTGAAGTAGGCCTCGACAGGGGACATTTTGAGCCTGGAGGTTGCTGCGGTGTTTACTTTCATGTGTGTGTCGATGTCGAACCGGGGATGAGGACTGCTGCTGCTGCTGTAGCGTGGGAAGCCGCAGCCAAACTATGATAATATGACTATTTATACTGGCGTGATATTTGCTCAATAGAGGATGTTTCAGGAGCAGCAGCAGCAGCATGTATTGCAGCAGTAGTACCAGGTGTTGCAACAGCGGAATGTGTCGCAGCGGTAGTACCGGGTGCTGCAGCAGCATTTATTATTGCAGCAGTACCGGGCGTTGCAGCAGCATGTGCTGCTGATGTTGGTGCCGCTTCGGGTGGTTTGGAGCAGTACGAGGAGGTGGTGGTCCACAGTCGGGACGGAAGCCATCCGACAGAGTCGTTGATGGAGCAGAATTGTGTCAGTAGTGGATACTCGTTAGGTGTGTCTCATGGGTCTAAACCAGCTGTCCCTCCAAATCCAGACGTGAACATACAATGAAAAATCAACACTTAGACGTAAGAAATCACGTCAGCGTACACACATGCCCCTTTTGGTACGGGACAAGACATATGGGCCGGGCCATGGGGCGGCCCGCCAACTTCACGGGCTGGCCCATATAGAGCCCGTGCCTCATGGGCATCGCTGCCATTTGATGGGCCCGGCCGGACCGATACTTCTAAAAACATGACGGGCCGGGCCAGGCCGTGGATGTTTGAAAATGTGATGGGCTGCGCCGGGCCGCGGCCCACCCTCTGAGAATTTGGTGGGCCGGGCCGGGCCGCGGCCCATACTCCGAAAATTTGACGGGTCGGGCCGGGCCGCGGCCCATGATATCGAACATTGATGGGCCGTCCCATCAGCGTCGGCCCATGGGCACCCCTGCTTTATTCATTGTTTGTTCATCGGTTATATCAATAATTTGTTATCGTTACATCGTTACGATAGGCGCGGTCATAATCTTCGTTGTTTTGCACTTCCGTTGAGGGGAACCGTTATGCGTACGCTTGGTAGCCTATACGTGTTGAAAGTTCAGTACAAGTAGCGCTTCTAGCAGAAGTAGCGGCAGTGAGCAGAAACGTTAATGTGGTCAGAATAGCCTATGGATACCAACAAGTACAACAGGATATAACAGGGTGTAGTAAGATAAGTAAGCTATTGACAGTTTCAGTGAAACCGGGACCTTGCGGAAACGGTGGCCAGACTACTATATTCGAGAATCTAGAATAGCGCGTTCGTGAATATTGTTGCACGAAACAAAACAGCCCAGCAGGTCTAGACGTTGCGGCACGGGACGACAACCAAGTAGCATTACATGTGGTGGCGTCGGAGGCAATCCCTCGCTGTTCTAAGTTTTCCTCACAGCACCACCGAACCTCCCACAAGGCTAATACTCCCAGTAGCTATTGTGAGACGCCATGGTTTAAATTCAACTTCTTCTCTATCCAAGTGAGTGTATCAGTTCCAGTCTGAGTTCCATGAGCTCCAGCGCTAAGCCTCTGTTTCCACGCCATTTCGGGGACACGCACCGTGACCCCTGACACATCGATGATAGTACCTGACCAAAGCGCTCCATGTTTCGGGTTTTTACACGTTCTCAGTGGATGCTGATCTCAACAAGCAACGTAGGCGGGGCCGTGTTCTTGTGAATGTTCAAGAGAGTTGTCCATGCTCAGTGCAACAATGCTACGATTATTCATCACTTTCACAGTGGATGTGTCATATTCCACCAACACAGACATGTCAGCGATATGGAGCTCATTGGGGGTAGAGCGAGAGTTGACAGCTGCGGCCCATTTGGTGGTAAAATGTATTTCTGAGTTACTTTTGCTTGTTCTGCGATCCAGCTCAGATGTTGGCACGAGGGCTCCAACCATTTGCTTGTTCGTCGGTGGAACAGCACAGGACAAGGGAAACCCATTATTGGCCATCGTACGAAGTGCAACGCAGTTTGGAGCACCCTGGACACGCCAGTGTTATTGATACATAAAATATATACATATATTATCCGCGTTCTGAAAACAAACAAACGTATGTCTCGATCAACATACTGCCTGAGTCTCCAAACCACATGCATATATTACACGCACGGGGGGGGGGCAACGGCTCTCTGCACAGCCAGACGTACCGAATCTGTAAGAGAAGCCGTCCACTCTTCCGCCGCTCAGCAACGACAATCTCCTTTGTTCCCCTGTTCCCGTTTGACACACTACAACTACACCATCGAAGGATACACGTATGCACGTATGTAGATGCCAAGAAATCAAGCATGGTACGTTGCACCGTGCCGAAGCCACGTGAACGCACCGCCCAAACTTTCTGACATTTCAGCAAACACTTGTTGTGCGCAACGAGACGTCAACTGCACCTATGCAATGCCCTGCTGACCCAGCCGTGGGGCACCCTCGATATGCGCTAACCATCGTGAAAATATATCAAGCCATGCAGTACAGTGGACCCCACGATGGCCACTGTTACGGTGAATAAATAGACATGAGTTCTAAGGCGTAGTACTGTAGTATGCCTCATCAACAGGTTACAAGTGCCAATGGCTGTACGCCCACTCCCCCACCGGTTTGAAACGGTAGCAACGAACACCGATCGAATACCGATTGTTCGGGAGGTAGGGGGGGAGGGAGGGCGCGCCCCCCGAACAAGAATACGTACGACGTCCACAAGGAGAACTGTCAGCGGAGGCTCCTTTTGAGGTCCGAACTTTTCACCCTAACCTCCTCGCGCGAGGTGCGCTCGCCCACACGGCCTCGTCGTATGTATGCTAGTACAGCACGAGGATTGCGTTGCCATATAGCCGAAAACCAAGACAAGAGCGCAAGCTACCCCGCGGGAAACCTGTCCAACCCCAGGAACACCTCTTACCCCACTAGAGGCCCACGTAAACGGGCCAAAGCACTGAATAAGGCGGCGACATACCTACGCGGAGCACTCTTTTATACACCCCATCACCAATAAACCAAATATTAAAACAATACCCTCTAACATACAACAGCGCATGAGTTCGGCGCGCTGGAGGTTTGGCCATAGAATGTGCAGTTATACGCAGACCCTCTGGGGTACCGGGAACACTCTCGCTGGAAACTTTCAGTCTGCCGAACGGTGACCTACCGGCAAAATATGTGCTGGAGTAGTGGCTGCAAAATTACAATAAAACGATCATCAATGATACCGTGGGCTTGAGGTCTGGAGTGCGCACGCAAGCACGCCTTCGCCATCTGACACAATTTTTCTAAAGACTGCCTCGCCCATCTTCCGACGCCTAACATCGAGCCTCCCTCGGGTCCCGGCCACCCGTTCTAGTATTACTGCTACTGCGTTTTGTATATATAGGCATTCTGTAGATACCTATAGTACAGCGAACACACGACGATGCGCGTGCTCCACTCGACCATGGGACAGGTACTGCATGGCGCATGTATGACCGTATAGTATGGATGTGAAGGTGCAGTTGAAACACGCTCACAGCAGCCCGCATACGTGAAGCGGCCTCACGGTTGTTTTAGAAGGGCGAAGTTGGTGCCCAGGGAGCCGGACACGCGGTAGTCCTCGACCGTTCCGCGGAACGCCTCATAGCCTTTCATCACCTTGTGGCCGTCCGTGTCCAGAACCGGGCGGGCGGTCTCGCCCAGAATGCCGGACATCAACTCGCTTTCGAGGGACAGGCCTTGCAGCCCCACGTCCATCTGCCAGAACTCCAAGTCGGGGAGGACACGTTCATCCCAGTCCAGGTCGCCATTGCCTTGGTAGTTTGTGCCGACGTTGAGCCGCACGGTGACGGCGGAAGTCTCGATCTTGAAGATTGCGTGGTTGGATTGCAAATCGGCGAGGTCATGTTGTTCTATGTACTGCGTGCACCAGTCGGACGCCGCCATGTGGTCGAAACGAAGGATCCAGTCTTCGAAGTTATCCTCGACGCGCAGTTGGCGCTGACCCTGCAGCATTTCCTCGTACATGCGTGCCCAAATCTTGTCCCCTCCAAACTGACGGCACTCCACGGGTAGGTTGGACGCCGATAGGGCGATGCCATCCGCCACGTATTCGTTCCTGGAGAAGCGAAGGAGGTCGTTTACTTCTTCCCCGTCTACGACAGCACGCAGTCCGCCGTCGGCAAGGCAGGGCGAGATCCCACGGCGGCAGCCGTCAGTGTCGACAGTGTACGGGTTTGTCACCTCGATAACAAGAGAGTGGCCCTTGGACACAACGCTGAGGCCGGTAATAAGCTGGCAGTCAGGGAAGCCCTCGGGCAGAGGAGCGGTGAGTCGCACGTTGATCTGGAGTTTCATGTCATCATCCGTGACCAGGCAGTACCAGCCGCCGTCTACACCCGACCAATCGATCATTTGGCCGCGGAGGCCTTGCATGTGTGGGTCCCCGCACATCGTGGTCCCTTCGGGGCACGCTGAAAAATAGGAGTTGACAACCAGGCGTGAGGGGGAATGGTGCGAACGAGGAAAACACAAAATTGAGAAGCCTTCGGGGTGTTCAGCTGCATCGATCGTCGGTACCGGTGTGTCCCAAATGCTATGTATATTCGGCGCCTCCTGCCTTTTTTTATGGGCTTACTGCATGTGATTCATATTAATGGCTGACCTATATTACGTTAATGTTATGTCTCGAGCGCGCCATGGGCTCTACACAGCAACGCCACATAGGTAGATGCAATACAAAACGATCGTGTGTCGACCACCAGGAATGCGCGCGGCAGGATATTTGTAAACGCATTTCGATCTTGTTGGCGTTGGTGGATGGCATACAAGGCTAAACTGGCAGTCGCGGTTATCTCGTCGACATTGCAATCTGTATTGCTGCTGCTGTTGTGGTGCAGGCGACATCATGTGAAATCAATTAGCAAGCGGGCTTAGCCCATTTGAGGTGTTGAAGATGGTAGCCATAACGTTAGTGGTATCAGCCGTAACAAAACGCGGCGTAAGGGTTCACAAGTACGGATAGGTTTCACGGGGCGCCTCTGCCGTACGCCCCTGTATTGAAACTCGGGGACCAGCTTAGACCCCCCCCCCCCCCAATTACGCAGTGGCCGTCGCTGCAATGAACACTCTGTATCGTCAATCTTCCCCCTCTGAGGTCTCGCGAGGGTTATGTTATATTACGAGGGCACCCTATTGACGGGCTCCGTCAAGTATCCGTAACTCGCGTTCGCTCGTAATCATGCATTTATATTGAGGCGGGAGGAACAACACACCTCAACACTGTTGTAGGAGCACTCTCGTGAGGTTCATTCGAGCACAGTATTTGCAGGACACGCGGGCTATAATTTATCGAGCCGAGCATGATATGGTGGTCAGTCGTCAGAGGTGAGTTGTTCTCCTGGGCGTGCCCAACAGTTGCGTTTGGCGACGTACCGTACGAAGTACGGATATCGCCCCGCTCTCCGAGCAGAACACACCCCGCAAGCCTACCGACACCACGCTACCACGTTACCAACGTAAATAATGTGCGGCATGTTTGGTTCAGTTGTCTGGCTGTGTATACATATAGTATATTGCGTAACACCCACGGCAGTAGCGAAGTTGTTACAATGCACGTTTGAAGTGTTCACTTACCAGCGCAAGTGTAGCCCACAGCCCCTTCGGTACATAGTGCCTCCATGCCACAAGGAATAACCGCGATGCGGGGGCTGCAACCTGTTCGGGAATACGCGCGTTGGGCGGGAAGCGAAGCGGGAGATTTGTGATAAATATGTACCAGATACATAGGTTCGGATGTTTGGCCGTACCTACCGCACCAACGAATCTTTGCGCTTGGCACGACAGCGCAGATCAAACCGAAGAGGAAATTGGTTAAGTCGCGTAACGCCACGCCATCGCGCAATTGTCAGACTCGTTGAGCGAACTATGGCGCGTACGTTCTTGACTCTACTTTCGAATCCGGTCTCCAAAGTTTGCCACCACGCAGTGTGTCTAGGCTTTACTCTCAGGTCTAAACGTCCGTTTCGTTCGGTTGCAACAACATGTCGGCATAACACATACACCGATAGATGGCCATGATCGCAACTAGTGTCATCTATGGAATGAGGCGGGCACGCCCCCCTAGACCGCCGTAGGTACTTACGACACATGCCGGGGGTGTTAGGGAGACCGCCACCAGAAACAGTTCTGAGTAAATATAGAACGTTAAGACAGAGACGGAGGGCAGCAGAGTGATATTTAGGTTTGAACTACATCGTCGCATTTGCGATGCTTGTCTCGCTCTCGCCTCGGCTCTGACACCACATGTATATTCGGCGCGAGCAGCGTAAATCGAAACGTAAGTGTTGAATATGAATATACAAATCGTCTACTGTAGTACACAACGAAAAAAGCAGGGCCGAGCGCTTTATTACCGTCGTTTCCACGTCAATCGCGACTAAATCGTTCTAAATGTTCGCTTGAATGTTTGGCCAAACCAGGTGCCACAGACGAAGCACCTAGACATGTCTACATGCACAGGGGCTTCCCTTAACACAAAGTACTTACACAGTGGGGATGCACTGCAGTTCATCGTTGAAGTTCAGGTTCCTGCAGGAGGGAGATAAGAGGATTCGCCAAAGCAGCAAATACACGTAGGGGATATTAAGCTGAAAGGTGTGGACGCCAACCCATTCACTCTACAATGCGCCATGATGGGCGCACGTGCACAAGCGTGAGGACCGCGCGTGCATGCTTAGCGTCTTGTATGTGCGGAAGAAGCATCCCGAGTATTTGAATTGAAACAACACATGTAAATCATGAGCCCGTGGGCAGCTGGGCCCTCCGCGTTATGACAGGTCGACAGGAGACCCTTGGAGGGTCGCCAAGATGGTCACGTTTCGCCTAATACTATCATGGCCGAGACGCCCAGTCTGGTCAAAGGCGCAAAAGCACTCACAACGACTGGAGTCCACCAGACCCCAAGTCTTCAAATATACCGGCCGGCAGCGTCGTCAGAAGGTTGCGGCTAAGGTCCCTGTTTGAGCAAACCGCGAACGGTAAAGGCAGTTTTTTTGCCGTGCGAGGACGCAAGATACATTAGTGTATGTGCAGGCGCCTTCTCCTCTGCAGAGGCTATATTTGTGTATTCGACGTTTTAATCGTATTGAATGAGATCAACATGCATATTTGGCCCGATAATTTTCATCACCCTCCCTAACCTACCCTTTCGCGTCTCCCAGATAAGCTCAAAAGAGTGCGCCATACTCTACGTTGGTTATGGCCCACATCCGATCCAACAATAGTTCGTGCCCAGTTGTTGCATGTTTTCATCACTTCTTGTTCGTCTTCTGGTGCTGGCTGACACAAAGGCTCTGCTCTACGGTCGACCGTAGCGGTTCCTTTCCTTTTATTGCATGGGGGCCCCTTGGGCATTTCACACTCGCAGCAAACACGCGGTTGGGCAAGGCGTTGCTTTAATAACTAAAACCCTTATGCACGGTGGACACCTGTCATCATCTGGACACAACGGATGGCTGCCATCCGCTCCAGGTTCCTTGTCCGCGGGGCAATGCGGTAAGTACCCCCGAGTTGATCGCGTCTTTATAATGAGAATATATCACAGGAGGAACCAGTGCAATTGAGCACCTTTGTATATCCGATTCGCAAGTGAAAGGCAAAACATGACCCCTCCACTGGTGAAACAATGAAACGTTGACAGCCAACGTAGGCAGCACCCAAAATATTCACATGTAACCTCCCTGTTCTCTTGGCTCTACCCCATCTCCATTGGCAAGGGCCAAACGCTCCTCCCCGACCACTTGCGAAGAACCATCGAACAACCACGGCACCCTATATATAGCATACGTTTTTGTTTGAACAGTACTGCTCGTATTGCACCCAAGGTTACATGGCTCGTCAGGGTTACCTTTACTTTAGATCAAAGTCAAGGTTTTGGGTGGCGGTACTGTAGACTGTTCCTATTAGTAAAGGGCCCTCCGAAACAAACGCCGGTGCAATCCACCCTCACGCTTGCATGTATCGGTCGCCCCGTGCCAGCACAGTGGACACATAGTAAGCATGCACTGCCGAATGAGGGACGTGTGGGGCATGACGTTTTATCAGGGTCAACATGCCCCTACTGCGACACCGACAGCTGCTGCGATAATTTTGATATGCTCTGGCTTATCCAACTCTGGGCATACGTGGCCTCGCACCGTGCAACGTTGGTATATATACCAACGCCCTCCATACGCTCTGCACGACGGTAGGGCGTGAACATGGTGAAGACCGGACCCCAACATTCGTGTCGGGCGACGGTACCCAGCGAAGACGCTGCCCACCCTTCTAATGAAGATTCTTCCGACCAAAATTATATATAATCTACTTCGTCCCTGGTAGACGCCAGTACGCCCATGCCACCTCAGGCAGATGCCCTGTGGCAACGATTTTCCTCACGCTGGTTGTCGTAATGTAGTATACAACAGTTTTTGCGTGTCCATCCACTTCACAGACGACCGAGTGGTTCGTTCACACTGGCGGTGGTGTTTCTTTTGTTGCTCGCTTTGGCATACAGCCGACTGAAACCGACGATACCTCGTACGAATAGCGTTCGTGCAATACCTTCTAGGGATACTCACAAAGTTTCCAGCGATTCCAAGTCAGCGAAGATGTTTGGCGGAAGCGTCTCGAGACCATTGACTGAGAGATTCCTTGTGTTGGGGCACCACGATGGTGAACGCGATGGCGCGACGACACATGGCGAACGAGGGGCGAAACTGTCGGTTAAAGGTTAGTTGATCGCCAGGTTGTCGGCGGTGATCTATATCCCGTTCGGGAGCACCCGCACCCCCCCATGAGGCGTGCTACGATGATGGCGGAAGCCTTATTTTTTACTCTCAAAGGGCTTTTTCACTGAGGAACTAGCAATTCCTTTTGTTTTTTCGTTATTTTGCGATGTAAGCCTCGCTCTACTACGCCATCGTACTGGTATCGGGTCGACACGTACATTTTTGTTCTTTTTAAAAGCCGTTTCTTTGTATTAATAGTCGGCGCACATACTATATGGAGAGGTCCCATCCCATACTGTAATCAAGTGAGGAGCCTAAGAACGTTATCCGAACCCATACTGTAATCAAGTGAGGAACCTAAGACCTTTATCAGAACCCATTACCAGTGGAAAGCAAGCGCAGTCCGACTTGGGCTTCTGAAGCAATATACGATAGATGTGTATACCAGGTACTCGTTAGTATATCACTTTAGGCCGAACCATTTCCTGACTGACTGGCTGATTGAACACACTCACTCCTAAAGGTAAAAACTACCCAGGAATGTCGTTGAAACCTCTTTTAACGTTTTTAAAAGTACTGTTTGGTGTAGGCCTATATATAGTTCATGGTATCATTCTATATTTATCCTCACCGTCGGACAATATGTAGCATGGAAGAGCGTCAACGTTGAATGCTCATACGCTTTCCGATAGAAGGAAACAATCCATGCGAAGACAAAAACGTTTTTTTTTTCCAGTGTCTTGATTGTTTTGTTTGTTTGCTGGTCAGTTTTTTTGGTTGAGATAACTAGCTCGTGAAAACAATTGAGGAGCGTCAGAAAGTTATGCACGCGCCTTCTAGGCAGAGGCAGTGGCAGAAACAGTGGCAGTGGCAATGGGGTAGTGAAAGGGTTGACGAAGTGAGTCAACCGCACACTACGAATCAATGTCGTTTGTACGTTTATACTTACTTGAGCAGGCGGGGGAAAAAAACAGAAAAGGAAAAGTAAGTAAACCAGGAGTTGAAACGTAGCTCCAGCTTTTTTCTATTGCCGTTTTGAGGGCCACACGACGACATCTATCGCTTGGCTTGTGATCTTAAGACACGAGAACACCAAGTCGTGGCGTTGGTTGGCACTCGATGTGTCACTGAAAAAATACAATCGAATCGGCAAAGCAGGCCTAAGAACTGGAGATCTGTTTTCGGTTAATTTCCAGGGTCAATCTGTGGCCAAGATAGCTAGCTCGTTGTTCTACAAGTCGTATCATACATATGGATACACATTGTTGGCTGTTGTTAAATCGTTTCCGCCCCAAGGGTTTCGAGGTTTGGGAAACAGCATTTAGTATGACTGTTGTTCATGTCAATATGCGAAACGTGAGAACTGAGGACTGACATTTTTCTCTTATTTTAATTTCCCGTGCGCCACGCAAAGTCAATGCGGCCGAGAAATCTCTACACATGTGCCTTAGTAACGGGGAAAAGCAAAACCAAAGGTCAGCCTTTAGCTTTCCTCAAGTTGCCATAAGGACCAACCACATATTTTCCCAACTCTCAAAACATCTTTGGCGCACTCTCTGGAAGCAGAAACAACAAACTGTTTCGGCTGTCGCTGGAACTAGCCTGTAGAGGTAGATCGTCGGCGATTGTGCGCACACGTTTTCTCATGGACACAAAAGGTAGTTCGCATAGACTCCACTCACAATTCCACAAGAGACGCCAAATTGTCGAAGAGGCCGACTGGTACCGTGGTAAGATCGAGGGTTGCCAGCAACCTGAAGAATCGCATGCATGCAAACAATGAAGTAGACAACAGTTTGAGGAACACGGGATTTGCGCAATGCATGACGAGATCTCCACCGTACATTATGCCATACCTGGTAACAACATTCCGCTAGAGCTTTTAGTCATGGACCGTCTGCGGTTCTGCGCAAAATAATTGTCACGGACAAACAAGATAGAGCGCATAGACACCCACTCATAATTCCACAAGAAACGCCTAATTGTCGTAGGGGGCGGCTTGTACCGTCGTACGATCGTTGTTCGCCAGAGTTCTCTGAAGAATCACAAGCATGCACTAATACACCGTAATGAAAATGCGAACCTAGCGAGGAACACGGCATTCGCGCAATGCATGACGATATCGTCACGTCACTTTATTATTTACCTGGTAGCAAACCGGTGCGGTGGTATAGTTTTGACCGAGCCTGAAAGTTGGGGTCCCTTTCGAGGTCTTCTCAACATGTATGTACACCCGACCACCATAGTCTCCCAAAACATCGCAGCGTCGAAAAGTGTATCCAACAGCAGCAAGTGATCGTTAGTCGCGTCAGCACAGAGAGACCCACTGGTCACAGGTCATGACGGGATCCATCCGTATAGCACAACGCAGCGGAACAGCCGCCACCAAGGTTGTGTGCACCAGTGCCACGGACAAGAACGTTTCACTGGGCGATGCTCTGTGGTACACTGGTCCTTAGCGTGCTTCCTGCCGCGCAGTCTCATCTGCAGCGACTTCCACCTCATTTCTTTACAGCACATACTTGAACAATCATAATTATCAGTTAATACCGGTAGTTAATCACATCGTCACAGAGTCAAGGGTCATATCGAAATATGATCACGGTCGGAGCCACCGTCACATAATATGTCGGCAAGGCGGCCTCCACTCATGACGTGCGCACGAGCGTCGCGGGTGGGAACTTCTGGACGGGCTCCTTGCTGTGTATCGCTGGCCTATCGGGTGTTACATCCTGTGCTATGTCTTGTCCACGGCACTTGGTCCAGAAAGCAGCTCCTACTACTCGAAACCTTTACAGCGAAAGCTGCCGCAGTACACGAAAGTTGCATACGTATATCCATCGAGAAACCACAACCACGTGTACGCGAACACCAGAAAAACCATTTTATCAGGTAAAGCGCTGCTCATGCAAGAGTTCCTTAGTTCCATCAAACGCTATAACGCGATGAGACTGTAGCTTCTTGAGCGTGAGTCATGGGGCACCTACCGTGTCTACTATTGCTGACTTTTGTATTTGGCTACTCACAGACGTTGCAGAGTGGACGCCACAGGCTGGAAGGTTGCTGCGTCGAGGCTCGTGACGGGAACACTTGTCATGGAACTACAGTAATGAGACACGGCGATCGTATCGACGGAACGGTAGACGCGAGGGGGGGGGGGGGGGTCGATCCCAGCTGTTAGTTTATTCAGGCGCGGATCGGTCAGTTGCTACGTCGAGGCTTGTGATGGGATTACTTGTCATCTGACCACAGTAATGCGACATGCCGATAGTGTCAACGGTGCAACAGACGCCGACGGGAATATTATGGCTGAGTATCGACAGAAACTGTTTGTGTATGGAGACGCGGGTCGGCCAATTTGACATAAGCAGAGGCACTATAAGATCTACCGTAGATTTCCGTCGCTACCATCGAGGGTGATGCGGAATAGCTAAAGCAGTACCGTGAAATCTACGCAGAAACCGTGTTTTCTAGTGGTAAACCAATATTTTCAGGCACCGCCGTCGTACACGGATGCACCTTGTTCGTTTGTTTTTCGCGGAGGAACCCGCGGAAGTGTCCGCGGTATTCCGTGGAATGCCGCGCGGTTACCACTTGCTGCGGGACGTGGGACGCATGTGCCACGGCAAGCTCCGCATCAATGTCCACGTCGAACCCCACGGAAAGACACGTGACAAGACAGGAGGCATATACCGCGGCAAGACACGTGGCAACACCCGCGGCAATAATCTCGACGAGTCCTGATGCAATCACCATGGAACGGTCCGCGGCAGGCATCGCGGCAAGACCCGCGGCAAGTATTGCGGCAACACTCGCGGCACGTACGACGGCACGACCCGCGACAGGCACCGCAAGCAAGACCCATGGAGAGACCCTTGGAAAGATCTTCGGAAACGCCCGCTACAGGTGTGGCGAAACGGCCCGCGGCAAGGCGCACGGCCCACGGCCTAGTCTTGAGGAAGGTGCCGAGACAGGTACCGCGGCAAAGCTTCACGGCAAGACCGTACGTGGCACTCTGTTCCCGTTTTTTGTACTTTGACTCTGCAGTGGGCCCATCCTTCTTGCCATCCTGCCCCCGCCCATACCCTCCAGAAACCAATTCGGCACTTCGCAGGAGAGTTTATAGGTCCACAAGACACTCTCATCCAATTGGTTTTCGTTGCCGTGGGTATTTCCCACAGTGTTTCGGCGGGTGTTACTGCCCGTGCGTCTTGCAACCGGGCCTGCCACGGGACGTTTTGCGGGTCTTGTCGCACTGCCTTTTATGGGTCTTTCCCGGGCCATGCCGCGTCGTTTCCGCTGGTCTTGCCGCGGTTAATATTGCAGGCCTTTCCACGAGTCTTGCTGCGGTTCTTGCCGGAGACTGTTCCTCGAGAATTTATTTCTATCGGTAGTGTTTTCATGATCGAAGCGGTGAGCCATTGCTCGTAACAAACGTATGTAGCATGGATCATCACAAGTGCCTCTACTAGTACTAGTACTACTACTACTACTCCTACTTCTACTACTGTTACTACTACTGCTACTATTACTGCGTATCTTCATACCTTGCTATTCGTTTTTGTTATTTTTTGTGCTACGGGAAAAAAGGAGTGCGAACTACTACTACCTGTACTACCTGTACTACTACTACTACTACTACTACTACTACTACTACTACTACTACTAACTACTACTACTACTACTACTACTACTACTACTACTACTACTAGTACTAGTACTACTAGTACTACTACTACTAGTAGTAGTAGTACTACTACTACTACTACTACTACTACTACTACTACTACTACTACAAGAACGGGTGGAATGAGGAGCGTGACAGACGCCTTCAAGTGGTCAAACTCCTAACTGCATTAAGCTACCTCGTTGGCGGTTCTTCTCTTTTTGCTGTGTTCCTACAATAATCGTGATTGATTGGATCGTTTGTTTTTAAGCGATTTGTGTCAACACGGAAACCTTTTTTTTAGTGACCGGCAAGTAGTTGATGGGTGTGCGTGGTGGGTGAGAGAGTTACTGGGTGGGTCGGTTGGTCCCTGGGCTGGTAGTCCCACCATCGCCAACACCACCCACCAACATTTCTTGTTAAGCGATGCGTGTCAGCGCAACAACCTTGTACAGTGGGTTGTAAGTGGATCGCTGGGCTGTGGGTGTTTGTGTGGTGCATATTATATGGAAACGACGAAAACTGGCAGGGCATCGTGTATATGTGTACTATTAATACTACTCTGTGTACTGGGCAGGTCACATATTGGAAAAGATGAAGTATAAAAAAAAACTGGAACACGGGGTATTAAAAAATAGAAATTGTATATACATACCAGGTATATTATATACCGTATACTCGGCAGGTCAAATACGTACGTAGGTATACGTGAAAAAAAGGAATAACAAAATGCAAAAAAAAAAGTACCTTATACAGCAGCAGCAGCAGCAGCAGCACCCCGGACTATCAATAGGAGTTATTTCAGTCAAACATTGAACACTCGTATAATATACACAGCAGTATGTATATATTATATGTAAATGATACCTGTGCTCGTTCTTTTCTCGAGAGGAAGTAAGTGCACAAGGCAAAGGCCACAGAATCATCGCTCGCGGGCGCCGAGTAACACGAAGCTCACAGCCGACATAACACACAGAGACCACTACACCACCACAAACACCCGCCGCCACGAGCAATATAAGCTTTTGCTGCTCTTGGGTGGCGGTGGTGGTCGTGGTGGCGGTGGTGGTGGTGGTGGTGGTGGTGGTGGTGGTGGTGTGTGGGAACAGCAATAATATATACGAGTATGACATTACAGCAAACAAACGCTCAGCGAAGTCACACACACATCACACACCACAGGCCCACGACCAGACCACGGGAACGACCCCCAGCCACCACGAGCACGAGCCACAAGCTTCAGGTGCCCCTGCTGCTTGGCTGGTGGTGGTGGCTGGGGGTCGTGTGGTGGTGGGTGGTGGTGGTGGTGGTTGTGGTGCTGTGGTTGCAATCTGTGCGTGCGTGTGGGCGGCTCGTCTGCAGAGTGTGTGTGTGTGTTCTTCAGTGCGGAGGGTTGACTCCCGCCAGGAAAATAATCTCAGTGACAATTGTCACTGTGGTAACCAATTATGACAGTCACTACCGCCTAGCTCTCGATCTCGGCACCGTTTCGACACGAGCAGACAACTAGCGTAAATAGCGGGCTCTATCAGTCCCGAGCGCGTCTGAATCGGTTGAGTGTACGCGTCGCCGCCGAAAAAAAACACCAAAAAAAGCAAACCGAACGAAGGACGGACGTGCGGACGGACGTGCAGACAGACGGACAGACGGACAAACCTCAATATTAAGATTCGTTAAATAAAGGACGCTGTGGCAGTTTCAGAACTGTTTTTTGTCCGTTTGTGTCGTCGTGTACCCGCGGTCACCCCCACGGGCAGACACCCAACCCTTATGAAGAGATCTAATGAGCTGAAGGCCTTCGGCCTTCTCGCTCATATGCTCCTCATTACAAGAACGGTGGGAAGTGAGGAGCGTGACAGACGCCTTCAAGTGGTCAAACTCCTAACTGCATTAAGCTACTGCGTTGGCGCTCTTTCTCTTTTTGCTGTGTTCCTGCATTGAATTGTCATTGTGGATCGTTTTGTATTCTTAAGCGATTTGTGTCAGCACATAAAACTTTTTTGGCTCATGCGCAAGTGTATAGGTTGGTGGGGGTCCGTTGTGGGTTGTGGGTGAGAGAGTAATAACTACTAGGTGGGTCGGTTGATCCCTGGGCCGGTTGTCCCAACACCATCCACCAACATTTCTAGTGAAGCGATGTGCGTCAGCGCAAAACCTTGTACAGGAGTGGATCGTAGGTATACGTGATAACAAAAAAATGGTACAATGGTTTCAAGATCAAGTTATCGTAAAAAAATGAAAGAAAATTAAGAAGGAAAGCAGCAGCAGCAGCGGCCGGAAACGTCGGGCATCATATTTGTGTACTCGGCAGGTCAAATACGTACGTAGGTATACGTGAAAAAAAGGAATAACAAAATGCAAAAAAAAGTACCTTATACAGCAGCAGCAGCAGCAGCACGCCGGACTATCAATAGGAGTTATTTCAGTCAAACATTGAACACTCGTATAATATACACAGCAGTATGTATATATTATATGTAAATGATACCTGTGCTCGTTCTTTTCTCGAGAGGAAGTAAGTGCACAAGGCAAAGAGCCAGCGCAACGAATCATCGCTCACGGGCACCGAGTAACACGAAGCTCACAGCCAACATAACACACAGAGACCACTACACCACCACAAACGCCAGCCGCCACGAGCAATATAAGCTTCTGCTGCTCTTGGTGGATGGTGGTGGGGGTGGTGGTGGTGGGGGGTGTTTGTGGTGGGGTTGGTGCTGGGGGTGGTTGTGATGAGGTGGTGACATTGTTTTTTTTTTCTGGGTCCAAAAAGCTCTCTCTTCTTGAGCCATCATCGCCACCACAGAGCAAGCACCCGACCACACCATCACCAGACCACGGGAACGAGATCCCACCAACGCCCATCAGCTACTACGAGCAACAACAGCTTCCGGTGCTCCTTCGGCTGGTGGGGCGGGGGTGGCGGTGGTAGTCGTGGTGGCGGTGGCGGTGGTGGTGGTGGTGGTGGTGGTGGTGGTGGTGTGGGAACAGCAATAATATATACGAGTATGCCATTACAGCAAACGCTGAGCGAAGTCACACACACATCACACACCACAGGCCACGACCAGACCACGGGAACGACCCCCAGRCACCACGAGCACGAGCCACAAGGTTCAGGTGCCCCTGCTGCTTGGCTGGTGGTGGTGGCTGGGGGTCGTGTAGTGGTGGGTGGTGGTGGTGGTGGTTGTGGTGCTGTGGTTGCAATCTGTGCGTGTGGGCGGCTCGTCTGCAGAGTGTGTGTGTGTGTTCTTCAGTGCGGAGGGTTGACTCCCGCCAGGAAAATAATCTCAGTGACACAATTTGGTACTGGCAACAGTTTAGGGCAGTCACTACCGCCTAGCTCTCCGATCTCGGCACGGTTTTCGACACGAGCAGCACAGGACGGTCGGCACAAATAGCGGGCCTCTATCAGTCCCGAGCGTATCTGAATCGGTTGAGTGTACGCGTCGCGCGCCGAAAAAAAACACCAAAAAAAGCAAACCGAACGAAGGACGGACGTGCGGACGGACGTGCAGACAGACGGACAGACGGACAAACCTCAATATTAAGGATTCGTTAAATAAAGCCACGCTGTGGCAGCTTTCAGAACTGTTTTTTGTCCGTTTGTGTCCGTTCGCGAGCAGGGGTACACCCCCACGGGCAGACACCCAACCCATTATGAAGAGCATCTATTGATGCTCGAAGGCCTGCGGCCTTCTCGCATCAATATCTCATTACCACTACTACTACTACTACTAGTACTAGTACTAGTAGTAGTACTACTACTAGTACTACTACTACTAGTACTAGTACTAGTACTAGTACTACTACTACTACTACTACTACTACTACTACTACTACTACTACTACTACACTACTACTACTACCTATGAGCACCGTGGACTCCGGCGTATACTTTGTGATTGCGTAAAATGTGGTGTTGATTCCGAGTGGAGAGTGTCTAGTTTGACGTGCTTTACATTCGTACAGGAGGTATAATGAATACCTGGTACCAGGTATAAACTAAAATCATGTCATCTCGGCAAACAATATTTCACAATACGAGTGGCCAGGACCCTAACAGCCCGTAATCAAATACCACGAGATGCTCGGTCGGAATACTACAGTCGCGGACATCGAACCTCGAATTATGTTTTGGCTTGGGGAAAATAGAGTTTCTCCATCAGGAAAACTCCGATTCACTATATTGTTTTTTCATTACTGTAGGTGCACACCAACGTTGGGCATCTTTGTTACCAAAATACTATCTTGAACAAATACCTATCTGTTGAATTACCGCCAGAAAACTGTTTTTTTTCCTATAGGTAACGAAATCGCTAAATTCCTCTGTAGGAAAAAAAGTTAAATTCGGATTCACCTATGACACCCGAAATCTTCCTCCGTGGCTCTCTCCGTATTTCCAAGATAAACAAAATGTTTTTTTTTTTTTCCGAATATACTAATTTTTGGCGGAGGAGTAAGGATTTGAAACGTGGAAACAAATCACTACATATTAGTACGGTTGGGTTAAAAAGCGTACACATTTTCAAATGCTTACTCCTCCTTCCAAAATTAGTATATTCGGAAAAACAAAAACATTTTGTTTCTCTCGCAAATACGGAGAGAGCCACGGAAGAAGATTTCGGGTGTGATAGGTGAATCCGAATTTAACTTTTTCCCCATAGGAATTTAGCGATTTCGTTACCTATAGGAAACAACGGTTTTCTGGCGGAAATTCAACAGATAATTATTTGTTCATTATATTATTTTATTAACAAAGATGCCCAACGTTGTTTTACACCTAATGAAAAACAAATATAGTGAATCGGAGTTTTCCTGATGGAGAAACTCTATTTTCCCCAAGCCAAAAAAACATTCCAGGTTCGATGTCCGCGACTGTAGCTATAATAGATACCTGGAAGTAATTATCACTTACACTAATCGTGAAGGTGCGACTACCAAATTGATACATATTCAGTATTTCGAATACACAGATACACATAAAATATGGCTCCGCTCGTAAACATGCTTGCCGAATACATCTTCACTCGTTGCCAAGGGCGCACAAAAAAAAACGTTATCGACACCCCCCCCCCCTATATTGGAGGGAAGAAACCGGACCGTTGCGATCCCAGAAAACAATAAGTCAAGTTTTTGTTTAATTACCCCCCCCCCCCCCCCAGCGAAAATAAAATAGGGGGGGTCTTTAAAACCAAGTTAAAAAAGGGAACAAAAAACGAAAAAAAATGGTTTTCGCTCATTTCGTCCTGTGATCACAGCGATCCGGTTTGTTTTTCATTCTGACCTTCCTACGTGTGTGGTGTCGTTTTCTCTGTTTTTTTTACGCCCCTGGCATTGCCCGTAAATTTATAAATCACGTGTTTGGCCGATGTTGGGCGTGGCACTTGTCGACAACACAACGTTCTACATATAGCACGACCCGCTAGCGTACGTTGATGCTTTGTCACTTGACCAAATGATCAGTCGGCTCCTACCGGCGTTAGTCTGCCGGGCATTCCCCTGGCCAGTTGTTACTATTCTGGGCGATATCTGCAACCTCCAAGCGGTTTTCACAAGTCATGCAAGTCGACGATACCGAGTGAATTCGAGCACTCACCTGCCAAACTCAGAAGCGGAAACCGTACCCGCCCCGAAATGAACAGTCACGTGGCCGGAATCTACTGCGTGTCTCGTGGACATGATAACTGTTGCACAATTAACACCCGCATGCTTGTCTAGTAGTGCCTGGATCGCGCGCCATTTATGGAACAAACGTACTGACGCGTGTCTTTGAAAAGCGTCGGAATTCACCCGTGCAAGACTGTCGCAACCCAGTGTCTTCGACCCACAATTTCAAAGTCAAAACGGTGCTTTCTGAGATGCGTCCGTTGTGTGTCCAACGCCGAACCGTCGAGTAGTTCGTCTCAATTCGAACAGGATCGACGCATTTGTTTCGAGAGTATGGGTACACGTCGATAAACGCCATTGGGTGTGTAGACGACGACGCCACCGCTAATGGCCTTTATCCTCGAATACCATGTTCCGCTACCTTTTCATGACTTTCTTGTTTCGTTTTCTTTGTTTTTTGTTCTTTCTTCTAAGCCGGATTTGGTTTATACGGAGAGGAATTCAAAAACCATCCCACATGAGTATGCCAATCATGAGACGCTTCCTGTTTTTATTAGAACAAAAACGGTAAATCATCTACGACCATCTGGAGCGGAAACAAGAACTCTACTTTGTGGCACAGGCCTCGGGACGTTGTGCGGTTGTGAATTTCGACCCGGGGACGCCAACGCCAACGAAAATCTACTCCTCCGCTGCTCGCCCATCGAGGACCGGGCACGAACCAATATGACCACCACCTCGCAGGGGAGGGGAGGGAGAGTCGCCCGATGGATACACTCACAAAACCGTCAAACTGTCCATGGAGTGGAGAAAGTCGGGAGGTAGCGTTGTGAAGCCGTTCGCGCCCAGCTCTCTAGAGATTGTCGGTCATTGCAGTGGATAAAGACGAGGATCAAACACAACGGGAAGGAAGAAGAATAAGGCGGCATCCGTAACATTAATTATTGAGTAAGCGCAACGCGGCCAACGCAGGGGCGGCGCACAGGCGCCTTCGGTGCTACGCAAACTGGAGGCGACGGAATAGTGTCTGCTTGCTACTCTACTAGCTGGGGAAAATCGCTCGTTGACGCTGGCTTGTTTGGTGTGACTATGTGGGCCGAAGCATATTGGTGCATTCTACAGGTGGATTATGAGCATGACAGGATACGCCCATTACACATCGTCTGCCGGAACGACCTGTTCCTGTTGCACTCAAGTGTTCCGTATGCCATGCTTCTTGGGGTTGATTTATTGAACCTCACAACGCGACACTCAAACATGTTGACACTGCATCGTGGTCCAATACACGACCCCGCCACGGTTCAGCAGAGGAAATGAACAACCCAAACGACAGGCATCGGCGTATCTCTTGCTCCTGCTGGTGATATATTACGTCCATGTCGGGGATGGATATTGCCGCACGGGATTCAAGATGGATCGCTGTCGACCTACCAAAGTGCAGAGGTTTTCGACAAGCCGGGGTTAGGTGTGCACCACCGGTGGGAATATGGGCGTAGGTTTCAATTACCGACAAGAATGGGAAGAACTAGGCATTCAGCAACCCCTGCAGTTATTGCTGCTTGTTAAAGTTACAAGTTAATACATACGGGTAAACCCATGTTCTGGATAACAAAAACACAATCCCCGGCAACGGCGCTGATTGGAAATCACAGGCCAGCTAAACGCGAGGCGTCAGACAATCGACGATATCCCTGCTCACCCTCACCCTAGAGCTGGGGAAACTCACATGCTTGTAATTTCGCTGCGCCCGACGGTATCTAAACATTCCATGATATCGGGTAGGTCATCGTCTGTCAAGGAGCACCAAAAAAAGTTTCTGCAATCGAAGCAAATAAATAGGGGGGAGAAGGTCCATCTCTTGACATTGAAATTGAGTGATATTTTGTATACTTGGCGAGGTGGACGTCGGCGTTCACCAAATGTAGCTACGTACCCGTCCGCGTTGGATATTCGGCTACGGCAAATCAGATAGGCGGATAGCGTGGCGGTACGCTCTCCTCGTGCGAATTAGCCTCACTAGACGTTCACTCCGAGCTAATTATACTAGTTGGAATTACAATTTGCGCTGAAGCTCTGGCAAGTGAAACACCTGGAACCAAACGTAGATGCTTAACATTACCCCACCCAAACCATGCATGCAGTTTTGCACGAGCGCTCATGACCAACGTAAGTCTCGTCACTAAGGCATTTCCGGTGCACACCACGGTCGCTCAAGATCGTACCACCATCTGGCCTGCACAGCTATGTTCCCGCTTAAAAGCACGAAACGGCTTCACTCACACAAAGCCGTCTTCATGCACGCATTTGTCAGCTTCGAGGCACGAGTTCATGCCTGCATCATAAACAGGCAGACGGGCACCCATACGGACGCGTGGGGAGCAACAAGCAAGTCGATTGTTCAGGCCTTGTTCACGGTCGGCTGTACAAAATCCATGGTATGGGCATGTTGTCGAGGCCGGAGGACTGTTTTCGTTTCGAGCACAACACCCCCCTAAAGGCTACTTCGTATAACGCCAACCAGCGCCGTTCTCGAAGATTCCTGTAGCAGTATTACTCTGCGGGTTCACCGATCAATTGCTTAGGTTATTGGATTTGGTGAGGCCTCTTGCCCCGGAGAAGTGTTCGGTTCCGCCTGGGATGTACCTGCTGCACGCTGAGCGCTCAGCGCGGCCGTGGTCCTGGAAGTAAAATCGCGGTACATAGATTGGCCAACATGTAGGGCGGCGAGAGCGATCTGAATTTGTCGCCGCCTCCTGCTATTCTTTCCCATTTGACAAAGGCTCAAGGCGATTGTTGTGGCTCCGGTACACGCTGTCTCAGCCGAGCTTACCTATGTTGGAACCAACAATGGTGTTCGACATTTCCGATCCAGCTGATCATAACCCTACGTTGCTTCCGCGCAAGCTAGCGCTGAGTGGGGTTAGGCAGTCGCAGCATTCTGCCGCCCGCAAAGGTTGTAAACCTAGAACCTTCTGCATACCTAAGCTGGGTGATTTGAAATGAAAGTATTGTTATCGCAACCTCTGTTCTCTTGCTTTGACTTTTGGTAGCTTAAACGAAACAATGATAGGGATGGGCATTGATGCTCCAAGGGAGTGATGGGTTCTCAGTCATGGTGCCACCTCAGTGCGGTCGATAGCTGCATTTTCGGTGAACCCGATTTTGCTGCAGTAATATTCTGTGACTTCATCGATCTGTAACGTATGTACTGCATTAGATGATGCCTCCATACCCAGCCTGTGGACCTACCCATACTTCATTGTTTCATCTTGATCCTCGTTGGGTACTGGACTGCCGTCCGTGATCTCACCCAAAATTTACATTTGGCATGCCGTGGCATGCACGCATAAAAGGGCCGGTGAGGGAGGTAAAGTAATGACTGTCGCGTGTTCGCCTATGTTCGTGTCCGCTCACAATAATCTCCACACGTTTCATAATTGCTCGCTCTGCAAGGGAAGCAGCGGGTCGCCGTAACGTGCACTATAGCGCCGCGGTTTTCCGGTTCCGACCCTCCGACTTCCGTCATCTCGTTTGCCACGGCACCCGCTCGCGATTGTCACGCAAGCCCCGCCCCCTCCTACCCGACGGGAACGTATTGTGTAGTCACCTCGAAAACGGCCAGCATCGCAAGTGCTCCGAGGGCTATGTGATAACTTCCCTTCCATGCTACGTTGGCTATCCCCGTGACTTTAGCAGGTATGAGCTGTAGCAACCGCGGCCATGAAACAACACATGCTGCCAATAACGGTACAACTCCCACACGCCTTGGAGAACTGTAGTTCGGCGTCAGAGAGGCAGATGTGCGCTAAGCATGATACCGATAGAGAACACCACTCCCGGAAGCTTCTGCCGCGTGATACGGGCCTCAAACCGAATTTTGCTGATGATGTGAGTCGATCAGGGAAAAGGGTAGATTCAACCAGTTCTGCGATCAGGACGCTGTTTTGTCGCAGATCGGACGGCTCTAAAGAACTGCCTACGTGCGTGCGCCCTTCTATGGCACCGTACCAACTCGCTCCCGCTACCCCCGGCGTTTCATACTGGAGCCTGCGAAGGCAACGCTCGTAACATCAACCCCTGAATCGGGTCTCAAGGTTCTTCTCGATAAACTGGCAGCGCGGACGGGGTGACAGACCCTCTGCATCATCCACGAGTTAGCCCGGCGACTGGTCTAGTTTCCATATCCTCCCGTTCAAGATCAACTACCGCGTGCCTACTAAACAATCCGGGACGTGACATACCGTTCAAAATGCGTTCCCTGGCTACCATGCGTCTCCAAGGTATCGTGCACAAGTGGACAGTAAAACAAAACTTATCACTCACCGTCAACTGCCGTACTAAAGGCCAGCACCAGTACGGCTGTAAGCGTCTTGGTCAACCACGCCATATCGAACCTGCTCTTGGCCGTGAATTGACGTGGTACTGCAGGGTGGTAGTAGGAAATGACGAGAATCGCACGCCGAACGCACACGCACCGCGATAATATTGGTCAGGTTGAGGTCGAGGCGGTTGGAATGGAACCTTGCAAGTATTCCCTGCCTGAAATCGCCATAATTATTATCAAGACAATGGTTCGTAGATCATATTCACCTTCTGCTACCACGTCGAATGAAATTCCCGACTACCTCGTTCCATTCCTTCCAGGATTGTTTTGATGGGCTTCAGATTACCAGCCCATCCCGCCCTGATTTTTTTTCCCGGCAAGCAACATATGTTTCCGGTCCCGTCACTGCAGTAACGAATGCCACCTCGTTACGAAGCGGTCCGGTTCTAGGTACGTATACTGATGTGTATTCAAATTTGGAGTCTGTGTTTTCATTATTGAGTGGTCATGAGTCCCGTTTGCCCGACCGGCAGAGGGAAACTTTATATACAACCACATGTAGTCCAAGCCAAACGTACACGACCCACTTCTTTCGGAAAGCAACGAACGGTGGACTGGTCGATTGCATACCAACTGCTACGCCCGCGGGGCCGGCAACATACCTACTCCGCCGACACCCACCCACCCGCCACCCATTCACCCACCAACCCCACCCACGACCCTACCAATCCAATAACCCACCCACGCACGAGCCCACCCACGTATATTTATAAACATTTGAAAAAACAACAGCTGAAATCGAGGATTTCGCCGAAACTCATCTTTGCAAGCTGAGTGCGATACTTCTATCACGTATGCATGGGGTTGTATGTCCTCTTGCAGGGTGTGCATCCTGCATGTGATGTGAGGAGAACAACATCTAAGTCTGCAAAATTCAGGGAGCGTGTGTCTATTGGCGAAGAATAAGCCGTGGGTTTGCACGTAGTAACTTTGCCACTGCTATTAATAGGAAATAATCACACCTGGTACTAGTGTTTTATTTAACAGATAAACGCATACGTCGAGCGTGGTCGAAATATCATTGTTCGACACTTCATGTCGAATTGTTCAACTTCGACCCTCCCGACAGGGGGGGGGGGGTACCTGACACCGTCCCCTCCCTCTACGCCTAAACAATAGCTATATAACACTGAACATAGAGGACAGTATAGACCCCCCCCCTTCCTGCTTGATACAAGGCCTTCCATAGTACTACAATAGTACCTGACACCGTCCCCTCCCTCTACGATATACACCTGAACACAGGGGACGGAGAGAGCAATCCCCTGCTTGATACAAGGCGTTCCATAGTACTACAATACTACTGGGCGGCGCTGCGGCCTATACGAGTAGGCCCCAACTGCGTAGTCACAGCGACTGCAGCAGTAGTGAGCGGAACACAGGAGCTATGAGCTCGCTCGAAGGTGGACCAGAAGGCCCCGAAGAGTCGTGGGATCGGCAGGCTTGGCATGGAATGTCGAGTGCGTTATTGTCTTGCTTTGGCACATTGTATTCGGTCGACAAGCTGCCGACAAGCTTGGTCGGATCAACATGCAGGTTTCTTCCTTCTTAGCGGATAGATCGATAGACCCCAGGTAGGTATCGTCGACACCTGTGTATACCCTTGCAACGATAATCCATTAGAGAAATCAACCGCTGACCCTGTTTGGTGTCATTGACATCTTGCCTTCCCACATGCTTCTGTGCACGTCGTCTACGTCACTGTTGGAGACATCGCGAATAGTGTTCGACCCTCACATAGTACGTAGTGGCAAAGCAGAACAATCATACCAGGTAAAATATGTCGCACGAGGGATGTATGTGTGGCCAGCTAGGAAAAAACCAAGGAACGGGAAATTTTCAGAGCCATCAAAAATGAATATTTTTTACCAAAACAAATTGCATGATGATCGTATAGCCTATCACCACACGTCTTCGTGATCACATTTTGAGTATCTTGTCCATAATGTGATTTTCATAGCCTTCGGAAAATAAGTGTATTGAAAATTGGCTACTTGGAATCCCATACGAAATCTGTCTTCGAAGGTGAATACTAAACAAAAAAGACACGAAAAACAAAAAAGACGCAAACGCGAATTTTCATTTTTACTCACGGCACCGTTGGACACAAACGGCGTGTGATTTGTTGCCTTCGTTCTTTCAGTATAACTATCGGCGGAATTAAAAAAAAAACAGGTATGTATCACATGCGGACGCCTGTAGTATGCTGACTTGTAGCAAATTTATATTTTTTCGAAAGCAACAAGATTGCAGCCAAAGGGGGGATTCCATGCCCAGCGTTGCCTTCATGCAATCGAGCGCTCCTGCCAGGTGAACCACAAGGAAAGAGGGGTCATATGCTGCCTCCGGGGCGCCAAGTGTTACCTATCTTTTCGTAAACATCACTATTAGTATATCTCCACAGAACAGCCTGGTCCTAAGCAAAACCCACTAAAAATTCAGTCGAATTTCTGGTTATGATAGTATATACCTGGTAGTAATAAATAGATTCGAACTTGTTTCACGACTACAACTATTAATAACTAACTGCATTCGAGAGCAATTAATGACACATTCACAAAATGTATTCATAGTGTTTTATCGGTCATGTAAGTTTAAGTTATTTACCACAATATCTAGAAATCAGGTACCGTGCTGTAGTAGTAGCGTGATGCCAACAGAATCCCGGTGAACCGAAACCTTGATGTGGAATGGAAGTTCAAGAAGTTTTCGCTACACGAGGTGTGCAAGGTTTTTGTTTCAACTTTTCTCGACATACAGCAGTACCAGACACCTAATAATGAGAAAATGGATGAAGAGAAAGCCAGGCTGAGATTTACAGGAAAATAGGAACGTTGGGAGTCGGTACACGGATGCTTGTGTACGTAGAACCCACCCGTCGTCACATAAGAAACCCAACCCGCACCACAGCTTCCCTGTTTCGTAATATAATATTCATAGGTGGCCAAAATCGGGTATACCCGATGGGTTTGTGGCCAAAACAGGGTACCATTGTATTTTAGTGACCGCGACGACCCCAGGGCGCCATCTCATTGGCCAGTGCAGGCCACCACCCGACGCTGGCCACAAACCCATCGGGTATACCCGATTTTGGCTACTCACCCCCCAAGAGGTACCCGATAATTGTACCCACCTACCCGAAAATGGCCGGGCTGTTCGACCACCACGGCTCAACAGCCCACCACGCACCAGACGACAATTACTACGTACCACGCACCTGCGTACCAGGTACGTATCACGTCGTATTACGACGTATCCAGTCGAGTTCCGGCCGAGTCCCAACCTGTTACCGACGGATCCATCTGCTCTACGAGCTACTATATAACTGCTGCTGTGCTGTGCGGTGGCTGGTGGCTCGTCGAGGAGGGAGAGAAAGAGCGGTGCTTTTTGGGTGGGAGAGGGAGCGAATCAACTACTACTACTGGTGTGCCGTGATGGGGTGGCGTTTGGTTGGGAGAGGGAGAGATAGCACTGTGAACCAACCACTACGGCTGGGCCGTGTTTTGAACCACTACTGCTGTGCCGTGTTTCGAAGTGGCACCACTACTGCTGTGCAGTGTTTCGAGGTGGCAAGTTTGGTTGGGTGTGAGAGGCTGCGCGAATCAACCAAATCATGGATACTTGTCGAGCAGATGGATGGATATCTATCAAGCAGATGGTTCCGTCGGTAACAGGGCTGGCTGGGGGCATGGATTTCGATGAAATTAGTCGTAATCGTCGTCTGGTGCGTCGTGGGCTGTTGGGCCGTGATGATCGAACAGCCCGGCCATTTTCGGGTAGGGGGGTACAATTATCGGGTACCTCTTGGGGGGTGAGTAGCCAAAATCGGGTATACCCGATGGGTTTGTGGCCAGCGTCGGGTGGTGGCCTGCGCTGGCCAATGAGATGGCGCCCTGGGGTCGTCGTGGTCACTAAAATACAATGGTACCCTTTTTTGGCTACAAAACCATCGGGTATACCCGATTTTGGCCACTGCTCTATAATATTCATAGGTGGCTGCTTGTACACTGGTGTACTTACTTGTGAAATGGCACGCGTTTAACAAATTAAACAAACGTGTATACGTGGACTATACGAGAGCCAACGGAAAGGTAAGGATAATATCCCAACAAGAGGGAAGTTTGAAACTGAAAACGAGGGGACCGCATACAAATTATAAATCAAAACATTCCGTGACACCGTCCGTTCGTCCGTCCGTGCATCTACTGCCTGTATGTGACGCACTAATCTGGAAATAATTTCATGACTACGGAATGTCACGTCAAGGCCATGGCAGCTGCCATGAGAGTTATCGAAGCAGTGCCTGCCGCGGCAGTGTCACGGCAGTGCCATTTGGCTACCGCGCTTCCGCCTTATTACGGAACAAAAGAAAACATAAATAAATACTCATAATTTCAAGAAGTGAACCAGACGAACAGATAGATAGGGACGCACAGATGGACAGACACCTTATTATGTCATATCACGTACTATACGGCTCTTTCATCGTCGAATTACTGGCCGCAAGGAGAGCGACGGCGCGATCGACCGAGTGAGCGACCGGGCGACGCGAACCGACGACAGCAGCAGGCGATCGACGAAGGCGGCTCAGGGCTGTGGCAAAAACGTACCGGGCGAACGGACGATCGACGACAGAGAGAGCGGGCGAGCGAGCGAGCGGACGGTCGACGGTCGAACGGCGGCGCTATACGACGAACACCATCCGTACAACATCCCGTCACTTTGTGTTTTCGGTGTGCGTACGTGTGGACGTAGTTTTTAGTGATTCTAGTCCTCTTCAAACTCTTGGCATTCCAAGTCTGGCCTCTGCACATGCTTCACCGATTAATACGCTGCGAACAGTTTGGGCATCAACCTGAGCCGATCACCGCCGGCGAAGCCCGCTTGCACATATTTTACGATACCTCAGCACTGCACGTACATACATACGTAATGGAATGCTGTATTCGTACCCCCCCCTCCCTCTGCAATGCAGAACTTTTGAAGGCCAAGGCCAAACTCGGCCCGGTGCTCCGCGCGCGGGCTCGCCTTTTAAACCAAGGTAATCGAGTTTGCCGCTCGGACTGTTTTCCCTCTATATTTATCGCGTAAAGGATATAAACAGCTGTCGCTAGGGACTCGCGAGGCATAATATTTAATTTGTATCTACCGTCAACGTGTGTGCGTTTGTTTGCGGATGCGCACGGCGGATGCTTGGGGCAACTCGATCAGGAGTCCTGTTTTCGGCGCCGTCAACATTTCATTTATAAACTCTTACTCGTATATATATGCGATCGTGATTTATGTCATGTGCGACAGGGGGAACAACATCTAAAACACAAGACAAGCAGCACCACATACATGACAGCACGTATGATACGTCAACACCAACAGAAACATCCCCTACAGTACATAAAATACATATGTACGAACATATTCTACATATATATATGCATAGATAGCCGGTCGCCCCGGTAGAGTAGTGGTTAGCTTCAAAGGCTACTATTAATATCATTGGTACCCAAGTTCGAATCCCACCGTGGTGAGATTTTTACTTTATTATTTGAAAAAATACAAAGGAACCAATTGCTGAGAGCGCCTTCGTGGCGTGGGTAGGCGGAATCCGACGCAAGTCGCCGAGGGAAGAAAGTGCTGAAACCTTCTCGCGATAAAAATGCAAGGCAAGAACCGTAGTGGGGGAGGAGGGAGAAGAGCCTACTTTGTGACCCCGGATCCGAGTTACGACCAGGAAGGAGAGATGATGGAAGGGCGAAGATAATAAATGGGATGAAAACAACAAAAATAGGGAGGAGAGAAAAAGGAAGGGCGAAGACAATACATGGGATGGAAAATAAAATAAAGTAAAACGTATGTACGATGTATCACTACACATATGATACGTGTAGCAGGTAACAGGTGGAATACGCGAATGGATGTCGTTATGAAGAATTCCAGTTCGAGATTCATTGGAATTTGAGAATGTACAGGTATTCATAGTTGATATTTAGGAAAAAACGTTTGACCTGAAATCGCGGAGAAAATAATAGAAATAATTCGAGAAGCGAAAGGGGGTCGGCAGTCGGCAGGTAATAATCTGCCAGAATGCCCTGTTGCCAGGAATATTGAGAAACTACCAAAACACGCCCCCAAGGCGATATCAGGTCCCCAACTAACCTAAATCCTCTCCAAAACAGTTCCCTCCGGTGTCGTTGTTTCAATAAAAAAATATACATTTTCGCCAAACAAACCCTTCCCCCTTGTTGGTTTTTTTCATCCTATTTATTATCTTCGCCCTTCTTTCCTTTCTCTCTTTAGTCGTAACTCAGATACAGGGTCACTTCTCCCTCCCCACTACGTACGGTACGTGCCTTGCATTTTTAACGCAATAATATTCCAGCACCCTCTCCGCTTGTCGACTCGCGTCGAATGCCGCCTACCCACGCTACGTAGACGCTCTCAACAACTAACTGGTTCCTTCTTAGTTTCGCAAAAAAAGTCAAAATATCACCACGGTGGGATTAGGACTCGAGGCATTTGAAGCTGGCCACTATTCATAGACTACGAGTCGACCGCCTCCCTCTACAAGCATGCAAACACTAATAATATCGAAACCTACAACATATGATACATACATTAAATGATCAATTTTTCCCGAGCTGGGGATAAAATCAGTGCGGTACGAGCGTCGCGGGACTGCTACACCTCTTCGGCGCTTGGGAGCAGATGATAGAAGCACCCTGAGCCGCACTTCATTGTGATAGCCGATATGCAGCTCCCAATTCGCGGTGGTGAGGGCCCGCGTCCATATAGGATGCCAATACGGGACGTCTTGGTTGTGCCTTTAAGTTGGAGGAATTTCGCGTGTCGTTGCAGCTGAGGCCCATTGGTGGCAGTTTAGAAGAACACGCCGCAGACGTCGACGGCGACGAGTTCGCCGAGACAATACAGGACAGCGAGTGCGTGGAAGCTGTGGGGGGGGATAGGGCTCTGCTGCGCCTTCAGGGCTCCCCGTTTGATCTGCCCCAGGCAGCAAGGAAAAACGTGGCTAATGAACGGCAAAGACCGGTTGACCGTGAAAACGGTATGCCACTAGAAAATGAGGCGATCCAGATGGTGCTAATGATAGCGTTCATCCCGCACTTCGAATCCCAACGTGGGGTGGGATTGCGATGTTTCTGCAGAAAATATGATGTAGGAACCAGCTGGTAAAAGCACTCGGCGCAATTCGGCGCTAGCTGACGGAGGAACGAAGAGCGAGGGGACAAATACCTGAAGTCTCCTCGCGATAAATATGCAAGGAACGGACCATAGTGGGGAGGGGGGGGTTACAGTAGAAACACAGCCTGCTATATACGTATGCCACACCGGATCTGAGGTACGACTACAAAGCAGGACGCGGCAACAGCAGTTAAGCTTATCCCACATTGGCTTTTCTAGCTAAGTGTTGTGGCATTGGTTGTGATGCCAACGTTGAACATAGATAGGCCCCTAAAGTCTACCTCGTATTATATCGAGAGGATTCATAGTGGCGTTCTTCTGTGAGAACTAACGCTTACCTGTACCTGAAAAATAAAACAAAAATAAAACACTCAGCCGTGCTCAGCCTGAAATTTATAAAACATATATGCCAGTACGCGTAACCCAACAATATGCACGTCGCGTCATGTACGACAGGCGGGTGGGTAAGATGCGATGGAACAGTATGCAAGAAACCAAACAGGATGCGATACACACAACAACAGTGTCAACTGCCATGTCCCTGGCTCACCTTGCAGGTTGCTTGCGGGGAGAGCTGCAATGCCCAAGCTCAATGGTAGTAATAGTTGACGGACAAAAGGTCTTGCGAATCAACCCGGATGTAAGTGAACGAGTCTGTGGATAAGTGAGTAGTGGAGGAAGGAGTCGTCTAAATTCAGTGTGCTCAAGGTGGCTTGGGCGGGGGTGTGGTGCGGGCAAGGAATGGGATGACGAATTGGGAATCACACGATCTCATCGACACATGAGTAAGAGGTGATGTTCCGACAATCTTTTCTTCTCTGGAAAAACGACAGCAGTTGCAACTCGCAACCATGTAGCCACGCCGTCAAAAACATGTACCAGTATGTCCCCATATATGAGGTAGTTTCGGTAATCTCTAAATATAAGGTAGTTTCAATACGCGATGATTTTGCATGATTTTCGTCTCACGAAACTCCTGAAAGTTGCCTTTCCATAGACTTCAACATGCTATATATGGGCAGCAAGGGGAAGGAAAAAAGACGGGGATGGATCGATATGACCCCCCCCCCTAAGATACACGAAATATTGTCAGTTTTTAACAGTAAGGATATCTAGTATTTTTCACATCATCCTTATTACGAACGCAACTCTTAATGGTATTTGTTTACTCCATTTTTTGTGTTTTTTTGGTGGCCTCCTGGCCTCCCCAAATCCGGGCCCGTTTTCATGGCGATCACATCTCCATTATATGCCGGGGGGTATACCGAGCACGATAATAATTATTTCACTTTGAGCCGTTGGACTATGTGAAAAAAAAAAAAAAATGCCAAAAATCAAAGGACCAAAAAGAAACAAGTGTGACGATGCCGAGGGTCAAAACAGCGACCCTAGGTTCCCAGCTGATCGCGTGAAACTTGAGCTATTAATACAAGCAAAGACTAGCTGGTATAAGCTCATTTACGTCAGTGATGGAGATCGGAATTGAATTGCCCTGAAAAGATCGCGATCTTTTGGAAAATATCAAGATTGGATTGGTGGTTTCGCAGCCGATCTTCCAATCTACACCGAGAATCGAAGATCGATTGATTCAATCTTTCAATCTCGATCTTTTGGATCCCGTCCAAATAACGCCTTGTCATATCACTGGAAACCTATACGACGTATGAGAAACAGGAAGTCTTGTCCAGGCTGGATTTGTTATTCGAGAGAGGGTGCTTTCCACACAAATTTCAAGATAACGACTCCCGAATATCTTATTTTTCTTCAAATCTTAGCGTGTTTTTATAAAATTCCTGTTTCTTATCAGGTGTCCTGCACCGTAGTCGCGATGTCTTTTTACAGTAGTAGTAGTACCAGGTATTATTAGTGCACAACAAGCTTTTTTGTTGTGAACTATATTCATTCTTAGGCTCTGACTACGAGGAGTATAGGTTGAGAGCTTTTTATAATTTTTTTCAATTTTTCGCGCTGACTTTCTTCCAAAATACTTTCTTCTGAACGGGCCGGTACTGTATTGAAATTAGTGTGGAAATTATCCCATTATCGAGTAAGAAATCGAGCCTGGTCCAGCTTGTCCTGTTTCTGACCATTAATAATAGGTGTGTGTGTGTATGATACTGCTGTAGTGTGCCAATCAGCTGGTACGTATGTACGACAAAAATGCGGGTACCAAATACTCGAAGTAGTCGTACATTGAAAAACAAAATGAAGCTACGTATATAATATGTATACGAACGGAACAAAAGCATTAAACCTGCTCAATTTAGCGAGATAAAGATCAAGATTGAAGATCGAGATCAAGATTGCCTCTTTTCGCCAAGATTACCGAAAATATCAAGATTTCATTTTTAGGAGCAATCTTTTTCAAGAATTGGTCGGCACTGCTGTTGCCGGAGGCAATCTCCATCACTGATTTACGTATGTATATAGCACTCGTGCGTATATACTGCGTCCCACTTTCGAATTCCCCGTATTCTGCACAAAATTATCTGTTTGTTATCATCGTGTTTTGGGATCCCTCGGGGAGGGGGGGGGGGGGTGGTTAGGTGTATGATATCTAAATCCCCGGCCGCCCGTGCCTGTACTTGTAAAATCAAACAAAAAACACTCAACCTGAAACTAATAACTCCCAAATTCTTACAACATACGACTCGAATGAATGTGCATGTCGCATCATGTACGCAGCGGGCGGGAGCGAGCGTAAAATGTCATGAAACAGTATGCAAACAACCAAACACGATGCGATACACACAACAGCAGTGTCAACTGCCATGCCTCTGGCTCACCTTGCAGGTTGCTTGCGGGCAGAGCTGCACTGCCAAAGGTCGATCGTAGTATTTGGTGACGGAGAAAAGTCTTGCGAATCAGCCCGGACGGAGGTGAACGAGTCGGTTGATAAGTGAGTAGCAGAGGGAGGAGGGGTCTGAATTCGGTGTGTGCCAGGTGGCTTTAACGGGGCGTGGTGCGGGCGAGGAATGGAACGAAGGATTGGGAATCACACGACCTCGTCGACACACAAGTCAAAGGTGATGTTCCGACGAACTTCTCTTCTCTGGACAAACGACAGCAGTCGACTGTCGCAACTCGCAACCATGTAGCCACGCCGTCCAAAACAAGTTATGGCTACACCTACGTATCACGACGTACGTATATACCGCGTCCCTCGTTCGAATTCCCAAATTTTCTGTACGAAATTATCCGTATATTATCATCATCGTGTTTTGCGATCCCTCCGGGGCAAAGATGTCGGTTGTCAGACTTTGAACCCCTTGACAAACAACAATTCACCAAACACCTTGCCAGACAGCCTTGAAAAGAAAAAGCAGGGGACCAAAACAAAATACCCCCGGTTTTCAAAAACACCGTACAGAATCACTGGAACTTCAATGTTTTTTATAAATTTGTACACAACACTGCAGATCCATCTGACTTTCTTCTAGAAAAACGAGGGGTTTCCACATGAGTTCTGGAGGAATTATCATACCGGGGATAGGGGACATTTTGGCCTGACAACGCCAAAGAAAGGCCTTGAGAGACAACCTTGACGCTTGACAAACTTGACACTTGACCGTCCACAGACATCTTTGCTCCGGGGGCGGCGGGGTGGTATCCAAATCCCCGGCCGCCCTTGCCCCTTGCCTGTACTTGTAAAATCAGGAAAAAACACTCATCCCGAGGGTGGGCGATTTCGTTTTTCGACGCCTCACGTCGAATTTTCAACTTCGACCCTCCCGACAGGGGCCCTCTACGCGTGAACAATAACAACTATATAAAACTGAACACAGGGGACAGTAGAGAGCTCCCCCCCTGCCTGATACAAGGCCTTCAATAGTACTACACTACTACTGGGCGGCGCTGCGACCTATAGGCCGCAGCTGCGTAGTGACAGCGACTGCAGCAGTAGTGAGCGGAACAAAGGAGCTATGAGCTCGCTCGAAGGTGGACCAAAAAGCCCCAAAGAACCGTGGGGTCGGCAGGCTTGGCATGGAATGTCGAGTGCGTCCTTTTCTTGCTTCGGCACACATTGTATGCGGTCGACAAACTTGGTCGGATCAACAAGCAGGTGTCTGCCTTCTTAGCAGATATATCGATAGACCCCAGGTATCTTCCACACCTGTGTATACCCTTGCAACGATATTCCACGAAGGGCACCAACCGCTGACCGCGCCTAGTGACATTCACATGCTTCTGTACACGTCGTGTACGTCAATCACTGTCGAAGACATCGCGAACAGTGTTCGACACTCACCACATATTACATCATGGAATGCCTGGCTAAGCCGTAAAACGGTAAGACTATTAATAGTGTACATGCCAGTATTATGCACATGACCATGCACTATACCACCAAGCCTCGACCAAGCAGCAAAGCAGAATAATCATACAGGGTACAATATGTTGCACGAGGGATGTGTGGTATCATGTTACGTTATTTTACTCGATGTGAGGGTTTGCGCCTCCCCGGTACTACTGTCACGCAAATCACATATCAGCCGCCTCCAGAGACCTTTGAATGCTCAACATGTCCGAGGTAGACCGTAGATGTGTGCCGGCGTGCGGTATGCCGGGTATACAGTATGGGCCTGCATAAAAGAAAGGGCATTTGGCTAAAAGGGGGATACCCTCCATATATCGTGACAAAAGGGGGGACACTACGAAGCACCGGCGGCGAGGTTCTCGTTACAGAGGTGGTCGTCAACACCAATCCAACGGCCCAGCGCATTAACGGTATACTCATAGTCATATATTAACCATCACTGTGACCGAGCAGCTCAACAGCTCATTGCGTGGTACTATAAGACCCTCCTCTATTCTACGCCATGGTACGTACCTGATATAGGCGTATACGTATACGGCGGTACCGGGACTACTACATATACGTGTAGTTCGCGCGATGGAAGTATCCCACTCAGCTTGCAAAGATGAGTTTCGATAAAATCCTTGATCTCACAGCTGTGTGTGTGTTTTTTTAATATATACGTACAGCAGCAAGCAGTACCAAAGCAGTAGTACTACTGTCCTTTGGTACGTACATATTTATATACGCATATACTCATATATATGTTGGTGATTTTTGGGGGCCACCGGGCACAGGGCGCCAACTAATGTAATGCATTGATTTGCAGGGCCAAACCTTGAAACCACGATTTTGATTCTGAACCAGATGTGCGTGTCACAGGACCTGCTGTCATATATGGTGTACAGGCAGTACTCACGGAATCATTTGTGATATATACGTACATCACGTATGCTGATATGCTGACCACGTTTGCCTGGGTATGGGCCGTTGATATTTTTGGCGTTACGTAGACGTCGTCTGTTGGGCGTGGCACAACAACCAGAACATGGAGTGGCCACTTACCCGAGGTCTTTTTGACACAGAGGGGGATATCTCTCCGCAACGTGACTAAAGGGGGAACGTTACGGATAAAGGGGGACTTTTCCAAACTTATTAGATGGAAGGGGGGATACCCTAGCGTAGGCATAACAAAAAATGGGATAATACTCACACTCCCCCTTTTGATCGCTCTCGTTCACCCGCTAAACATATGAAAACAAAAACAAATACGCTGTGGGTGGTAGTGAGATGCCATGTGAGTGTGACAAACACATCAGGTTTTAATTTCAAGTCGATTTGACAGAGTACATGGGCGTACCCGGCGACGAAAACCGATGTCCCCCTTTTTGTCACGATGTAGGGGACTGTCCCCCTTTTTGTCAAATGCCCTGAAAGAAACACCTAACCTGAGAGAGCCTTAAAACCTTAACACTTTTTTAGCATACAGACAGGCTAATACGTACCAGTAGGATTTTAGTGAGCACTCGCCGCTGAGCACGATTTCTTATTCCAATTTTTTTAACGTCCTCCCCAACATGAGCCTTATCTTCTTAGCAGGCTGTTTCTTATTCGTAATCCCTATTTTCTTAGCAGGTTGTTTCTTGTTCGGCGGCAAAGGTTTGCCTTTGGTTGATGTGTGTGCTTGTCAGTTGGTTTGTGTGGGGTGTAGAGCGTAAGGGTGCGTTTTATAAGGGTTTTCAGTGATAGGACAAGGCGTTATTTGGGCGATCCAAAAGATCGAGATTGAAAGATTGAATCAATAGATCTTCGATTCTCGATCTAGATCGGAAGATCGGCTGCGAAAACCACCAAGCTAATATTGATATTTCCAAACGAGCGCGATCTTTTCAGGGCAATTCAATTCCGATCTCCATCACTGAATTTGGGGGCAAACCTACTTGGAGTTAGTCCGGGATAAGCTGTTCAGTTCTGAATGGGTTAAGCAAGTTGTTTGCTTTTATTTGGTTTGCATGGCGTAGAATATGCCATACTAAAACCCGTATGTATATATATATGAGCATTCAAGTATCGCAGTACACAACATACTACGGTGTTCTCGTACACTATTACAGTGTGGGCCCGCATTTGAGAAATATTCTGTTAAGAAACAGAGGGTGAGATTGTGAGAAAAATACGAAATTGCGTGTAAGAAAGACAGCTCAAACCGGGCAAGGAAATAAGAACCACCGCCACCACCACCACCACCACCATCACCACCACCGATAATACCACCACCACCAGCTATATAAGACACAGCAGTGATTGTCGTTCCATCCAATTTAAGAAATGAGGTCGCTCCGGAGCGTGGCACGGAATAAGAAACGCCAAACGTTAAAACCTTCCACCCGTGCAACGAGTACCGTACAGAAAAGTAAACCAAGTACTGGAGTGTTTGCGATAGAAGTAAAAATGTTACATATGCTTTCCTTCCGCTTACACAAGTAAATTTCCTTCCCCTCATGGTTTCGGTGTGTTTGTGATAGAATTAAACAAAATCCTGCAGGCGACGCTTCCGAAAATGATAAGGGAAGTGGGGTGAGGCAATGCGGCAAACCAAACAAACAACGAATGAATACAAAAAGTAGCGTACGAGAGGAACGGCACCCCAGCAACGGTGGCGGCGGCAGCGGTAACTGCAGTGCCGCAGCTGCTATCCCACGACCGCAAGAAACAGCACAGGTGGCTGCAGCTACGTGGCGGCACCCCCAGCAGCATTTGCAGCCCCAGCAGAAGCGGCAGCGGCAGCAGCAGCATCAACAGCAGCAGCAGAGCAGCAGAAGCAACATCTTCCGTTTTTGCTTTTTCGATTTTGCGCCCGACTATTCTTGTCGTCGTGTGCTGCTCCTGCTGCTGCCCTCGACCTACGCGCGACACCGCGCCGGCAAGCTCCGCTCCAAACCCGCCCGGCGCCCGACATATTTAGACCGTGGCGGCGCGCCGCCGCTGCTGCTAGTGCTGCTACTGCTGCTACCGCAGTGTGGTGAAATTAAAATGATACACGACGATCTGTCATCCTGTCGCGCTCTAGAAGCAAGGCAGATCGTACGAGTAACTCGTACTCGTATATACGAGTAGTTCTTGTTAAGGTGACCCCTGGAGGGGTACTCTGGGTCGGGGAAGCTCCACGTGATGTATATATATTACCGTCGTAGACACGAGAAAGGGGGAGAAACATAGAGAAACACGTAGGTACATAAAGTGAGGCGATGGGAATCGCTCCAAACCGCCAAGTGCTCCACAGAGAAACACGCATATTTCCTCTGTGGAACTCCCAAATACCGTTACATAAATATCCCTGCACCAAGTACGTTAGCACTCTGAACAGCCTCCCTGCTCTCTGCTTGGTGAATGGGATGACACTAATACCTCAGGATACCA